>JAKJJM010179847.1:0-11806 GCA_021901965.1 Pipa carvalhoi
TAGGCGTACAAGGATGTTCATAGAGGGGGGCGGGGACAGGCGCCGAGCGCAGGGGGCGGGCGCCGAGCGGAGGGGGCAGGCGCTGAGCGGAGGGGGGGCGCCATCGCTATTCTCCGATAGCACCGTCCCCCCCCCGCAGACCACCCCGGGCGCACCAAACATGCGCTACGCCACTGTGTGTGAGTGTCATATAGATACCAATGCAATATGCTTGCATATGAAATATTAAGCAAGTTTGAAATGTAGTAATATATATATATGAGAATGTATGTAGAATGTAAGAGAATAGGTGCAATCCAGTAACCATAGCAGTTAATCATCAGTTAGCATTTGCTGGTATAGGGTAGTCAGAATAATGAAAGCCATCCTGATTGGTTGCTATGGATTACTAGAACATCTACTGGGATGAATCGCTTCTCACTAAGGTATAGTACTGCATATGTAAAGATGTAATCTGACTATAGTTCTCTTTTAATTTTACATTCCTTCTTCCTTATAGTTATTTGTTATTTGTTGGAGATGTTAAAAGATGAACATACCTTAACTATAGATAGTGCTTCCTTTTCCCTAGACAGTGTTGGTAAACACTGACCAATGCAAACAGTTAAAAGTAAGTTGTCCACCCCCCACCCCCCAAAAACAAAAAAAACTGTAGTTCAATTTTTTGCAGTTATTCCTAACAACATTTTAGTACTCCAATAGTGCTTTTCTCAACATGCTGTTGGAGTGTGTGAAAGTTTGATGCTGTCAACACTGTTATAAATGGAAGGTTTTACATTATAATGTGCTTGCAGGTTATGGTCTTCAGATAATGGTGTGCTATGTGTAACTAGAATCTTAGATTCAGATATCTATGTCTCATATGGTATGCTGTATAGAGAATATTTTTGAGCTTGTGTGGAAGATCAATATCATAGTGATTGCTTAACAAACCTCCTTTTTTCTCTTTACAGAGTCTATGTACTCCAGACAAACTTGGATCACTGGAATAAATCGGATTTTATATAAACTAAGTGTCTGTGTTAGTCATGGCTAATGATAGAGGATTCAAGGCAAAAGGGGTTATATGAGTTAATCTAGTGCAAGAGAGACAATGTAATTAAAAGAGTATTTACAACAGTATCACAGGATAGGAAAGTAAGGGTTATATAGCAGGAAACTAGTTTAGAAAAACAAGGAGAAAAATAGGCAAATAAAGGCTAATATACAACCATATATCTCCTGAGCATTATAAGCACACAAGTTAATGGTTATAACACATAACAGAGTTAAACAGTGAAAACAAAGATAGAAACATGTTAGACACAAGAAAGTATTGACAAGCAGACAATATAAATACAAATACTAAAAAAGTAAAACCAATAAAGGTAAGGAAAGAATAAAAAATACATTTATAAAAGAGTATCATAATCTCACTTAGGAATTCAGTCAGGAATAAAGACCTTGAATAAGCACAGCCATGAAGCATTATTAATGAGCCTCTTCCCATGAAATGCAGTCCGATGACCTCTTTGTGCGTAAATTCCGTCAGCCCCCCACTCGATCTTCAACTCACAAAGGCACTTGTGATTCCAAACTTGCAGCAGTATCAGGTACCAAGAGACACAACGGAGGGGGGCGTTCTTTTTCTGAATCAGAGTCAGATAAGGGGTCTTGTAGCCCCACTGCCTCACGGTTTAAGGATCCCTTCTTACTGCTGGGGCTGGCTGGGATCAGCCAAGGGCTTCTGGCCACGGAGGCCAAAGAGAAACCTCCAGAAGGAGGCCCTTTTTTTAATCGGCCCAAGAGTTTTGCTCACCATGATGTTCAGAGCATTTTGTTCAATCCATATCCAAGAGGAGAATGTGAGGCTCGAAGGAATGTTAGAAGTGGAGCATCTGCAGCCTCACAACTTAGAACATGTACCTCATCCCCCAGAAAACCTCTGTCCTCCCCAGAGGAGCCTGGAGACACTGGAGATGGAAAAGATAATGAACTGCTTCTTAGCTGTCCCTACTTCCGAAATGAAGTGGGTGGAGAGAACACTGAAGGCAAAACAGATCAAAGCTGGGGTTTCTCCTCAACTTTGACTTTCCAAACTCCTCTCATTACCTGTCCAGTAAGAGGACCAAATGCAGCTGTATCTGTTTTAGAGGAAGCCAGGGAAAGAATGAGGGACAGCAACTATTTTGTGGAATATCAGGATTTGGGTGCATTGTACTACCGGAAATATTTTTATGGCAAAGGTTAGTCATTTTTCTCTCAAACGTTACATTTAATTTTTTGAAACTGCTCTTCTGCTGGTTGTAATGATGGTTATAGTACATGGTAAATGTATTATGTGCACAGTCTTTATTATTATTATTTTACACTGTGTGTCATTCTATTTTTTTTTTTTTTTTTATTGTACAGCATTGGCATAATAATTTATTCCTAGTCAAATAGAAAATATTTGTCACTGACTGGCATGCTCCTAATTATTGACATGTATAACATTTCACAAAAATAACAATAGTATTGTTGTTGGAGGGTATTTAAGGAGCTTTGGTACTGAAAAGCTTTTCCCACATTACAGTTTTGGGCCGAAATTTATTAAAGTCAGAAAGACCGGTACCGGTGTTTCCGACTTTCTCGCGGGAGGTTATCCTCCTGCGAGAATCCCGATTTACACATTATGGAAATCTGTATTTTTCGTTTTCCATAATCTGGAAATTGTGTATTTGTACCAAAAAGTACCTTAGCCATTATAACTTATGGCTACGGTTCGGTACAAATACTCGATTTCCAGATTATGGAAATCAAAAAACACCGATTTTCATAATCTGGAAAATGGGACTTGGCAAATTAAGCCCAAAAAAACTCCAATCGAGTCTTTTCGGGCTTAATAAATTTCGCCCTTTGTTTTCCTGTTTTTGATTTATGTTGTAAATGCCTTAATTAAATGAGTCGCTGGCAATAATGGAAATGGAACTACCATTGGTTGTCTTTATTATGTAAGAAAACCAAGAATTCTCTTCATTATTACTGCAAGAAATAATAATTTTCAAACATCCATTATAATTTGGTAGATTTTTGTACATGCTGACAGTTCCAATTTTAGTTATCCCACACAGCTTGCACACACCAGATTTTCTTTATCGTTTATCTGCTGTAGTTTTCTTTTTTCATTTTATTTATCAGAACACCAGAACTTTTTTGGAGTTGATGAACGACTGGGACCTATAGCCATAAGCCTGCGTCGTGATGAAAAAGAAGGATCCCAGGGCTTGCAGTACAATTATAGAATTATATTTCGTACCACTGAGGTAAAATTACCTACTTTTCTGGGTTGATTGTATTTTTCCAGTGTAAAACATTTGTCATTTTTCTCTCTTTAATTTTCCTGACATTACATACTTAATTTCCCTAACTGTGATCTTGAGCTCAGTGCTTCAGAATGCTTGGTATAACTACTGCTGCAATTGTTATTTAAAATGAGGGAACTCGTAACATTTAAACACTGGCAAGCAGTGCATTCAAAACAGCATATTTTGATGGTTGTTCTTTTAAAAGAGTTGTCTGTAACTTTACTGAAACTCTGTATTGGTTTTAAGTTGCCTAGGAACAGTTAACAGCAGGTTAATAATAATTTTGGAGTGAATACGTAGCAGGAAATACCAAACACCAGTTTTATACAAATATAATGTATGTTGATTTTAAGGGAAATATTTATCATAAATTAAAACTGTATTGTAATGTTAGTGCAGTTTTCACTGTGGTATTGTAGCACTGACAATGTTTTCACCATGATAAATTTCTGTTACATGTTAACATTGTAGTACTCTGCTAAGTTTTGATTTGGTTGTCCTTTCCACTGGTGGGTGCTTTAATTGCTGTTCAATAAACAACTCCTTAAATATTTGAATTGAAATACAAACTTTAGATGAAAAAATAGCTCTTTCGTTATCTCATTAAAATGAACATGTACCTCTTTTAACAATATGCTCTATATAATATATTTGGTCATAGTCTAGTTTGTTTATATTTTAATTGTTTATATATTTGTTTTTTACATTAAATGCCATGAATTATTCTCTTTGAGAAGAAACCCATATCCTAACTACAAGTTTTAATGACCCCTTTTCCACTAAAATATATCAGTGGGCACTTACCAGACTGGGGAAATCTACCATCTCATATAGGTGCCCTAGCCCTGGTACTTTTTGCCGTATCCACTAATCCAATCATATGTTCACTTCTATTATAGTGTACATTCATCCCTTTATTTGTTTTCCTTGTGTGCTTACAGTGTGATGTAAGGATTTTAGTGGTATATTTTGGATGTTAGGCTGGGACTTCCTCAAATTTGTGTAACACTATAGAAACTACCGTACTTTCAATCCCCTGTGAAACTAGGGTGTACAAGGCCTACTACACTGAAAACTCTCCTGGGCTAGCATACCTTAGTTGGTATGGGCTCTCACTTACAAGTGTCCTGGAGAAATAAATATTTTTGTTAATACAGTACAACAGCTACAGGTAGGATTCTTAGATTTCTAAATTCACATTGATCTATGTTTTGTAAATCCTACAGCCTTTAAGTTTCTGCCTGAGAATGAGCACATACCATACTGCTTCTTTTCTTACATAGCAGTTTATTTCTGAAGTGGTAAAAACAGTAAGATAGTGTTTTCTGCACACTAATCAACCATTTTGGTCATTTCAATCATATGAGTTGTAAGAAAAGAAATACCTGTGCTCTGGATATAGTTACTTAAGGAAGAATCAAAATTAAATCTTAGTGTAGGCTCCTGTCACTCCAGGTCCAGCACAATCCCTAATCTACAAGTTCTCCTTATATCGTGTTTTTCAAAGAGTAGAGCATATCGCTTAACTTAATGGAGACACAAGAAAAAACAATGCCCCTAGTACAGAAGTTTTACCACCATCAAATATTCCAATGTAAGATACATTCACAAGATCCAGTAATCCTTCTGTGTTAGTGTCCTGTGTTAACTTGAGCTTGATAATTCCGACAGCTGGAAAGACAATTGCTTCCAAGGGAAAGGTCACGATAGTGCAAATATGTATATACACCTTTAATATTGACAATTAAAAATACACTCACATTTAATCAGTGGAAATTAGACTCATCAATAAAACAAATTTCCAGACATAATGATGCCCTAGTTTCTCCAATACATTTAGCCTATTTCGGCTTCCTCGGGGAGTGCAAAAAAATCTGATCTTAAAGTGGCCATCATATAATTATCAATATTAGCACTTTTGCCTATATCGCTTACCGCTAAAGTAGCCACTGGTAAAACCACTAATGGTGACAAAAACGTATACACAATTACAATGTATACATTATTGTTTCTTGATAAATATATCCACTAGTATAAAGAGGGTACACACATTAGTCCATTTGCCACCAGTTATTTTTCCTCTATGGCAAACCACCTGCAACATCTCCCCATTAACTTTAATTGTAACTGCAAATCCTCTCATGCAGATGGTTTACTGCTGAAACCACCTATGGTGGAACTAATCAACCATTTTTGTCATTTCCACCATATAGTTATCAATATTAGCACTTTTACCTGCCATTAAAGTATCTGCTGGTAAAACCACTAATGGTAACAAAAAGGTATACACAATTACAATGTATAAGTTATTGTTTCTTAATAAATATATTCATTCTTGTAAAGAGGGTACACACATTAGTCTGTTTGCCACCAGTTATTTTTCCTCTATGGCAAACCACCAGCAATATCTCCCCAATAATTTTAATTGTAACTGCAAATCCTCTCATGCAGATGGTTTACTGCTGAAACTACCTATGATGGAAGTTTTGAGCAGCCTTCTTGTGATTGTGTTACAGTAAATGGGGTCTGTTGTGTGTGGTGTGCTATGCCAGAAACACTCAGCAGCACAGTCCTTACAGTAGACCAGCACATGAAATAAAATGTTTCTGGAAGGGATTAAGAAGGCATTACTCAAAACTCATCTTCCAGTCAGCATTGGTGGCTAGGTGAATAGTTTTTTAGATGCAATATAGAGGTAAATTATTATTATTCAAATATTATTAAGTTATTTCCAGGTAAACATACTTTCAAATGTAGGTCCAGGCTGCAGACACAAATGTGTCTGGTACAATTTCTGATGAAACCTTTTTGAGCATTCTTTTTAAATGTATTTGTGGGAAAGTGATGAGGTGACAAGTCACATTAAAAAAGGAGATTTGGAAAAGAACAGATAATGGCTGCTCTTATTATTGTTACATGTACAAAGTCCTGTAATACCTACAGCATGTAAATTTGATATTTCAGTTTTATAGTTTGAAATTTGCACACATTTTGATTAAGTTGATTTTATATTATAGTCTTTTATGTATAAAATGAATATTTTGGGCTGTAATGTAATAAAATTTGGAAAAAGGGAAAGGATCTGAAATACTTTCTGCATGCACTGTATGGGCAAAATAATATGTAGTGCCTGTGTAGACCAGGGGTGGGCAATTATTTTTCCCAAGGGGCCACATGACAAGGTTGAAGTGCAGTCGAAGGCCAGACAGTCCGGGGGGGGGGGGGCTGGTGGTAAGCAGACAGTTCAGGTGGGTGCTGGTGGTGAACGGAACGGCCCTCTACATCATTTCCACCTTGACAGCGTGTCATGTGGCCCCAGCTTGTCATGTGGGTGGCGGTGGATGCAGGGAGACTCATCGCTCATCCCGGATCACCTGGCGGGCCGGTAACCAAGACTTGGCGGGCCGGATGCGGCCTGTGGGCCGTATGATACCCAGGTCTGTTGTAGACAGACCTTGTATACTGATTTTAAAAAGTAAATTGTTTTCATCTTTTTTTAACAAGAAAAAAACTGATCATTCATTAATATGGCATTGATTGAAGTTCTGGAGATGGAGTAAAAAAAGAGTGTATATTGGCTTGAATACTGGATAACATGGTTTTGACTATAGTTGGCAAACAATCTGTGCATACAGGATTTTGAGACTTCTGCATGCTAACAAATAAATATTAGCAAGCATTTCTATTTGATCTAAAACCTTTTTAAATGTACTAATGATAGTAACAACATACCTGATATGATCCAAGACATAATTAATTCTTAGATCCCAACACTGCAATCTGTGATATTTTCAGGTTGTTTTACCTGTGTGTCTGTCCTCTTTTGGCTTGAATTTAAGTTTGCCCCTGTCATTTGCTCATTTTAATTTATTGATATGTTTTTTACCTGATCTCTACTTATTTTCCTTTGTAGCTAAAGACTCTTCGTGGTTCTATTCTGGAAGAAGCTTTCCCCCCATCAATACGGCATAACTCCTCAAGGGCCATATCTCCCAAAAAGTTCTTAGAATATATAGTTCCAGAAGTTAACCTGCAATGTCTGCACTTAGCATCCAGTTCTCCCAAAGTGCCAGAAACGCTTTTGAAACTAGATGAGCAAGGGGTGAGTTTGTAGCAGAATTACGATAAAAGTATAAATTGGGCTTCTTTTTTATCTTTGATTAAAGGTACTTAAATGAATGACTGATGATTTTATCATGTCTGATTAAATGAGTTATCAAGTTTCTTAATAAAAAGCACCAAATGTATTTCCTTCCTCTGTGATTCCTATAACAGTTTTGCAATTTCTTAATCTAACGTTAAATTGAAATCTTTGGTAGCATAGACAAATCTAAATAATTCCTTAATGATGTCATATTAATTATTCAAATAATTTCCTGATTTACAACAACAATTTGCCCTTTCTTCTATAATAATATATAGAATGCATTGCAGTTTGTAATTGGCTACTTTCAGGCTCAAGTGTATATACAAAAATATTTCTAAAAATTGTTGGAGGAGCCGTGGGGAAAATGGTACATTTATCCATATTTGGTGGCTTTGTCTAAAACTTTGAAAACATTCTGTCATTCATCACACATTCATCAATTTGCTTGTTTCCATAAATCAAGTTTTGGGAACAGGATAATGGGCCTAAACAACATTACTAAATATATTGCACTACAACTAACCAAATCTCATAGAGCAATACTTTTGCATACATCCATTTTTTTGTAGCAGTACCACTTACTACACACAGTTGTTAAAGTCAGTACTGCTTAAACCTAAAAGTGAACTTTTTGCTTTCCTGGAATGTTGAATGTAACATATTATTTGCTCAATCAGCTACCAGGTTGTTTCAATTAAAAAAATGGTATAGCTGATCTTAATAACTTTTAAACCTGCCTATTGATAGATTTATGAAAGCTTTGTAGTTCATGTAAATTTCTTACAGACTCATTTTTATTATAGATTTGACAAGTCCTGAACATCCTCTGTGCATACTAGAGGATGATGTTATCTATAGATATACCCATTCCTTTGCAGGAAAAGCTTAAAATGAAATGAAAATAAAAAATATTTTAAGACGCAACTCTCCTTTCATGTTAGCACCATATGAGATCATTACTGGTGCTCAATCACTTGAGTTTGGTTGAAATTTAAACTATCTTCCAGGTGTAGGATTTAATAACATGCATACCAGCCCCACTGGTTGGCATGCTTGTCTCCAGTGCACTGTAACTACTGCTTAAAGTAGACAATAGGGACAGGATTCCCCATCAGCTCTGACTTCATGGTTTAAAAAATGGAGCAACTTGATATCTAGTTTCAATTATATCTTATTTATTAATAGCAACAATATCAAGTTTACTCTCATCTAAAGATTTTGAATTATTTATTTGTAGCCCAATGTAGTTGAAGAATTTATTTTTAGGAGTTTAATTACAAATAGAACATATAGCACTATTTAATTATTATTCATATTTTCAGTTCATGATGAGCCTAAATAATCATAGCTTGTGATTAGTAGACAGGACCCTCTTCCAAGGATATTATTAGAAATTAAATGTTACAAGTGTCAAACATTATATCTACATGATACTACATCAACTACATCTACATCAACATGATACTATATGAGTATGAATGAATACAGTTACATATAGGAAATTAATTGATTTATTATATAGAATGTTCTGCAGTGCCTCTTGAGCTGATGTTTATTTATATTACAGAATGCATTATTGATTCTCCCCTTTTGGCACTAGCTCACCTTTCAAAGAAAGATTGGCATTTTATACTGTCGAGCAGGGCAGGGCTCTGAGGAGGAGATGTACAATAATGAGACAGCAGGGCCAGCTTTCCAAGAGTTTCTGAACCTTCTGGGAGAAGAAATTCGACTCAAAGGATTTGACAAATATCGAGCACAGCTGGACAACAAGAGTAAGGGCCCTTCTATTTATTTCTTAGTTTAAACTTATTAACCTATTTTTTCCTTGCTATCCTTTTTAATTTTTTTTTTTGTATTTCATCTGGTATTACTGTTTTTTGTTTCAGTTTAATTGTGAATTTCTATTTTTCTACTCCTCTGGTAGTCTGTTTTTCCAAAATACTTCTTGCAATTTCTAACTCTTTTACTGTGTTGTATTTTCCACAGCTGACAGCACGGGCACTCATTCTCTCTACACACGTTACCAGGACTATGAACTCATGTTCCACGTTTCAACAATGCTTCCATACACAGCCAGCAACAGTCAGCAGGTAAAACAGAAAAAGTATACTAATTCTTACAGTCTGGTGTCCTGTAGATTGAACTACCGTGTTTTTTAATCTTGGATTCCTATATGTTAATAGACTACAATTCCCAGCATGCTTCAACAGATGCATACTTCATTCTAGCAACAACTGCCAACTTAATTTTGAAGTAGTCAAATGCACAAAGTCTGTGCTTGAAGTAAATGTAACTTTACTTCTTCAATTAGAAATATATAATCTATGTTAAAAATTGCTCTGTTTGCATAATATATCTTATATTGTGATATATTCTAGATTACCCCATACTTATAGTGTCCTGTTATGTTTTTCCTAGCTTCTCCGGAAAAGGCATATTGGCAACGATATTGTGACCATAGTTTTTCAAGAACCTGGAGCACTGCCTTTTACTCCCAAAACAATTCGTTCCCACTTTCAACATGTCTTCCTTGTGGTGCGAGTCTACAATCCATGTACTCCTGAAGCCACCTACAATGTAGCCATAAGTCGTTCTGCTGAAACCCCATTGTTTGGCCCTCCACTTCCCCCTACCAGATTTTGCCACTCTCCTGAGCTTAGGGATTTTCTGCTCTCCAAAGCTGTAAATGGTGAGAATGCAGCTGAACGAGGTGGCAAGTTCCTAGCTATGGCGACACGGACACGAGAGGAATACTTGAAGGATCTGGCTCGTGATCATGTAACTACTGCTACCCTTGACTCCTGCTCTTCTAAATTAAATATTTTGGGGCTTTCCAAGAAAAGAGACCGGGCTGGCAGCACTGGCACTGGCGACAAGGCTGGAAAAAGCCCTCGTTGGGCATACACAGTACCACCTGAATTTCACAGTGCTGGAGCACTGGTGTGGCCAGTAAGAGCTAAGAATTATTTAATTCTTGAGGGTCTTTACTTGCTGTGTATCTCTTCTGAGATGTTGGTATTGATAGATGTGAAAAAGGAGAAAGAAGGAGCTGTATGCTTCCATTGTTCTTGCCGAGATGTACTGGGATGGACATATTCCTCAAAAGGAGGCCTAGATCTCTACTATGGTGGAGCAGGTAGACTGGAACTCTGCCCAGTGGCTGATAGCGATGTAGAAGTGGAAGAAGAAGTAAATCACATTGTAAAAAGGCTTCAGGTGAGAAGACGAAAAGTGAAAAAAAAACAGTATTACTGGGCCTAAAATTTGTGGAGGGTTGGTGAATATGTAAGCAGTTTAGAAAACAATTTTATTAAATGAATGATGGCCTAGGTAATAATAGTATATGGATATGTAGAAATCTTAGTGGAAAATATAACTAAATGTGTAAAAGAAAATATAGAATCATACAGTAACTTAATAAATAATAGTAGTGGCAGTGTTTAATTTAAGAAAAGTGCAAGATAAGATGAAGGCTTCTAAATGTGGTCCCATGTCTTCATTTTCATTGTGCTTTTATCGTATTGTAGGCAGCTAATACTTAAAAAGTTGAAGGTAAATTAGCATGAGCAGAAAGTGAGGTTACAGTTTCAAAACATCTACATTTTTTATCCAAGTAAGTAAAGGTTACTGGGCAGCTAAAGTCACCTGTGACTATAGCTAAATTAGACAGACAGGGGATTGAACAGCACATCACCGCTACTTGAGGAAATTAAGAAGCTCTCCCCTGCTAAATGTGTTGGGTCTATGATACAGACTTGGATTGCACATGTGTAAGCTCTGTTGAGCATGGCCCTCACATAAAGTCCATATCAGAGAGCTGAGGGGGCAGTCCTAAGTCCCTTTTTCCATGAGCTGCCCAAGTCCTTTGCACTTTGCATGCATGTATCTAGCCCCCATTTTTCTTTTTGTCTCCCTTTTTTTGAACAAATGTATGAGGGTATATGCACCACACCCATATTGGGTGGAGCCCATTTATGCACATAGTGCTACTCTTTGTGCAGTAGTACTATATATTTAGCTGACCAAATCCACTAGTTTATTGTAAAATGGAGAACTCATAAGGCCTAAAAGTATGATGATTTACTTGTTGGGGGAGGTTTGTGTTTTCACTAGTCACAGCCTGGCTGGCATTTATCATCTGATTTTATTTCTCCTTTAAAGGAGTAATATATAACCCCAACTTAATATTGCTTAATAATGCTTTACTCTTCTGTTTAATTTAATTAATATATATATGAAGAGGACAATGGAAAAGTGGCCTAAGTCCACATTTTTTTCATTTTTCATATTATTCTTTGGAAAGTTTCCTTGTACTTTGTTCTATTCATTG
>JAKJJM010179889.1:0-11613 GCA_021901965.1 Pipa carvalhoi
CCATGTAGCTATGGGGTAGGGGGGGCTATAAAAATTAAAATAAGGGGTCCATTGGACCCCCGATCCCCTCACCCTGCCTCAGCGCTGAGGCAGGGTGACCTAGCACTTAAGTGCTATGTGCAGACAGCGGCTCCATAGGAGCCGCTTGTCTGCACCTACCCCTGACCCTCCAAGTGCCGATGGGGTGGGGGGGATATTTAAGTGAAAAGAGGGGGTCCAAAGGACCCCCTGATCCCTACTCCCTGCCTCAGCCCTGCCTCATTTTTGGATGTGGACTTCAACTTACAAAAAGGTAATATTGGCTAAATGTCGTAAAGTATACAACTGGCAGGCCTAATCATTTTAAAGAGATAACAACCGAGCATGGCATACATTATTATTTATACAGAAATAACAAGGGAAAATTGCCAATACTCCTTGGGGCAATTTTCTTGTATCTCTAATGTGCCCTCTGCATTTCTATTTCCCATTGAATCTCTCTAATCAGACCTTAAGAGGTACATTAGTGGCAGTGGCATTTTGTTACCACTGTATTGGTGCAAATAGAACCTATCCCTTTTTAAACAGCAATAGCCAGGGATATCTAGATGGCCTTGGTAAAAATTCCAGAATAACCCTTCTGTCCTGGTACCTAAAACTACTTATAAACCCATTCCATAGGTGACACTAATAATTTAGTTTACAGCTTTAAAGGCGTTGCTTACTTTGGCATACATTTTTAATATCTTGTAAATGGCAGCATTATGAGGAAGTTTTTAACTGGTTTTCATTTTTGTTGTTTTTTTCTGCTACCCACACCATGCTATAAATATATGCCAAGGTGAACAACACTGGTAATTAACATTATACACAATAAGAAAAAGCCAGTCTTATTCACATTAAACATTTATTTGTTTTTACCTGTAACCTACAAAGAATCATGCACTTTACATACACACATTTATACACTGAATCTGTACAAGAACAGTAGAACAAAATATGAAATATTTATAGCAGAGCTCTGTTCTGATGCTAGTCACTCAAGGAACAGGCGACAGCTCAATGTATATTGTTCAGCTGTTGATTACACATGATGTTGTTGGTGTGCATTCATTACATTTTCCACTATTCTAAAGGACTCCTGTGATGCCTATTCCAGTAAGAAAGAAGGCTATGGGGGTTATTCACTAAAGTGAGAATTCGAATGTCAAATTCTCAAATAGCGGATTCCCATAGCAAATCCGCGACTGCGGTAATTCTCCCATTATAAATTCGTGACCGTGACAATTTTAAAATTACGACTTTGACAATATTTCCTTTGTAAAGTCGCAACTGCTACAATATTCTCATTATAAAACTGCGACTGCGACAGTAGCAGTCTATTGTGACTGTCTTGAGCTGGCGAATTCACAACTTTACACGACAATTCAGGGGGCCATTCCGTAAAGTCTGAATTTGCCTTGCCGAATTCACAAGGAGCGAACTCCCATTATAAAGTCGCAACCGCGACAATTCTCCCATAATAAAATCTCAACTGCGACTAAAAAATTGTCGTGGTCGCGACTTTATAATGGGAGTTCGCTCCTTGTGAATTCGACAAGGCAAATTTGGACTTTATGGAATGACCCCCTTAGACTTTAGAGGATAACTCCCTATGTGTGGAAAGTCATACAACCATACATGGGTAAGTTTATGGGACAAATATTTATCATATATATAAAAGCTGATTGAAGTTGGTTTATGCATTTTCTCTTTTTCTGTTGACCTTTATTTTGACATTAGAATATGTACCTCATGACATTAACTGATACAGTATATTTCTGAGCATTTAACACTAGAAGTCCCAGGAATTTCGACCTCCCCCCTGAAGTCCTGAACGAGGGTCAAAAGATCCTTAGTCCAAACTGTTTTCAATGGAAAACAACGGTTTGTTGGGAGTTAAGCATGCTCCTTGTGGTGCGCCAGTAATGGCTTTATTTACAGAACAAAAGCACCTGTTCACAGCTGATATAGGATGTTAGCTAAAATCCTTCAAGTCACTCTGTGGGTTCCAAAGATAGAAATGCTAAATGATCCTTCTCTGGGACATCTAGTGTTAATACATTTAGCTACAAACCAGTAGTTTTAGATTGTTTATTGAGCACTTACTTTTGTATTGAATTTCCAGGTAGAGTTTTGGTTATACTCCAAAAATCAAAGTTTACTGAAGTCTCTTTGTAAACAATCATTTGCTAAGGCAAAACATATTGGACTAATTTTGTATAGATATTCACACATTCTTCATCTAATTACTGGGTTAGAATCACTTAACAGAATCTGTATGTAATTAGAAATTCAAACTCATTACTAGAGACACTCGTACTCTATGTACCTTGTCATTTTATTTATATTAAGAAAGAATAATATTTCATTTGAAACACTTACTTGGAGATAAATGACAGAATGCACCTTTTTTGCCATGTAGCCCTGCATGAAAGAGCCAAGGCTATAGATAATTTTTGCTGGAATGTAAGCTTTGTTGGAATGTCTAATCTACTATTTTGCTATAAAACCCTTACTTGCTTAGTTTAGATGAAGACCAAAATAATTATTTACTCCAAACCAAGGGGTAGTTGTGAAATGACCCACAATTTATATGACATTGGCAGCCTTTCATTTCTGAAATAAACTGCCATCTCTTTTTAAAATAACATAGCTGATAACAATATTTACAGCGTTATGAATGGGCGGAAGGTTCCTAATGTTTTTTTGCTTCCATTCACTCAAGTGAAGAAAAAGAGTTTTATGTCTTGCAAGTCTTTAAATGATAGCATCTGTAACAGTGAACTAATGATTATAAATGTAGAGCAACAAAATGGTTGTTTCATATACACCAAGATATGTCCCATGAAACTCATCCCCCAGGGTGGTCTTCCACCTATTCTCCTTTAATATCAGAATAATTTCTTTATGTACTTTACATATATTTATATAATAACATCTCCCTCCCTACTATATAATAACAGCAATTACAACAAGATCACAAATATAAACTAATCCCTGCAAATAAAACCCAGTATTGTTAAATTTGTATAATAGAGTAATTTAAATAGAGATTTTTCATAATGCAATGCAGTTCCAGAATTAAATATAAAATGATACACATGCAATTTTTATTACAAAAGTATTAGGCTCAGAAAAGTTAAATACGTGATAGTAGCCCCTGAAATATAGTGTATTGTGAGCTTCCTATGTTTGTATAGATCAAATAAACTATAAAAGCCACTAGCAACCCCTAGATTGCAACCAAAAATCCACAGTGATCTTAAAGAGGACTCAATGGCACCATTTTGTTTCCCCCTTTATAACTATAGGGATTAATTGTTCTCATACAGCAAGCATTGTCCTTTTATAGGCAGAATTGCCCCAGAGGTCTATAGTGTTCCCCATATAAACCCCAATGGCCGAAGAGACCTCATAGAGCATCTTACTGCAGAACCCCCAGGAGTCCCACTAAACCAGACTGATGACACAATGGCACATCATATTGCCCCAATGTTTCCTAAATTGCCAATTGAGCTCTTTTTTACCCTGGATTGCCCACAGGCATCTTTCCCAGGACTTCTAAATAGGATCAAATTGGGATTGGCAACTGATATCCATAGCATATCTCATGGATGAATGATGCACATCTTGGATTACCCATCCCTAGGATAGATTGCCTCCAAAATGGCTACAATCCACTGCATGACTGACGTGACTACCAATGACTTTAATAAGTATACATTGTTTACCCTTGTTATTATTACAAGGTCACACACAAATTATTTTGATCCTTGTTTTCCTTGTACACAGACAATCACACATTGTGAGGGTATTTTAAAGGTATGGAGTTGTTTTGACTGAAATATCACAAGATCTTTCTGAATGTTAAATTTTTAAAAGCTGGAAAAATGCTTTCAGCTGGAAGCATCCTTGATCGCACTCTGTTTTTGAATATTTGAGGACTTCACCCTTACATGTATCCATACATATTGGTTATTGTTCTGTAAAAAGGAGACATTGTTCATCTGAGGTATGCATATGTATACTTTGTAAAGGGTATTTGAATTATAAATGGTTTAAACTATATTTATTGCAAGTTACCTACAAGGTACAAGCTTCCTGAAAAACACCTTTGCTACAAAAGAGCAACTTTTTTTGCTAAATCCTTAGTAAAGCAACAGAGACTTACTTGATAGGTAGTGAGATATAAGGCAATGTTCCCTGGGGAATACAAACAAATTAGCCTCTCTAAAAGCAAATAAACTATCTGCAAATTCAAATTTGCACATTTTTATAATGAATTTGGTTTATAATATTGGAAGTGACACTACTTTTCCATCTGTTTATATGGTCAGACAGCTTATATCGAGTACAGAAAAATACTGAGTAATTGTAGACACAGGAAACAAAATGAAACATCTCAAACTTTTCAATATCATTTGGCAATAAAATTAGTTTTATCCTTGTCAGGCCTGAAAGCTATGTTTTATAATGTGAGAGTACTATCCTTTACAGTGTACTGTGTATAATTGCTGCTATGACTAAACCTACAGCCCTTACTGTCACCAGCATGAAAGTGTCACCCAGAATTTATATTCTATCACTTGTCATCCTCTTACAACTTTACATTTAAACTCAATGGCCAGTTGTATTTTCCAGATCACTGTAAATTGATTAGCACCATTATGTTTTCTTTCAGTAACATCCAGTAAACTACTATAGCAGCAATGTAGACGTGATATATCTATTCCTCTAAGCATGTAACAGCCATTTCTATTACATTCATTGTCAAGGTAATTCTGCACTTAAATGTGAAAAAAACAAACAAACAAATGGAACTGTCATTGTAAAATAATGGGCACAGAATGATTAAACTTAATTCTTAACCAGTGCAGGTAGCCTTAGTTCAGTAACAGACAGATGGTTATTCCCACATTATAGTAATTACTATTTGCACAGAATAAATATATATATTTATAAATGTACAATATTCTGCTGGAACTAACAGCATTACAGAAAGAAAGAAAGGAACATGGAGATTGTAAACATTGTGAACACAGTGGCATGTCTATTACAATTTTGAGAAGGTTGTAAAAGTTTGAGAAAATTGTAATTCCCTTTACAATTGCACCAATAGCATAGTCAAGACAAATTAACCACTCAATATCAGATTGGATGCCAGTTCTCCCTCATATTTTTTATTAATTGATTGCTGCCCAGCTAGTCTATGCATGCCTCCCTGATGCTTACATACAGACTTATATAAGGTCAATTCCTTTACACCCAAATATGGATTCCCAGGAAGGCTCCCAAAACTTTCTGTATAGGCCACATACTGCTTGGGATCTACTGTTATTCCTTGACACCCTTCATGGAATCTTCTCCAAAGCACCTAAACTTAAACAAATCTGCACCACCAGTTCTATCCCCTGACCTCCCCCATTTCTATATTATTGTTATAAGAGTTCTAATAATGGTCAATTAAAGAATTAAAAACAAATTGTATTAAATGTAATTTTACTTTGGATCTCAAACTTCAAAACAAAACTCTATTTCAATCTTATTGTTTAAATATTTTGAGTTATTACATTAATTTCTTTGCCAATGACCCTTTATTGTTTGATGCATTGTCAGCCCAACTTTCTATATACCTTGCATTATGTCTGCAGTAGTGTTGAGTGAACCATTCGGAAAAAAGTTAGTTCGACACAAACTTTATCTTTTTTCCGAACTCGAGCAGAACTGAACTTTTTGCTGCAAGTTCGGGGTTCGGCTCGAGGGTTCGGGGCCATTTTCAGCCGCTTCCCTACACTGGGGTCCACAGGTCCCCCATCACCCCCCGATCTCCCCCAGCATAAGCCCCCATCAAGCTCTATTTAAAAATCATTAACCGGCAAGAAAGGGGTTAATGATTTAAAACCCAATTACTGTATGCTTATGCTGGGGGAGATCGGGGGGATTGGGGGGAGGTGTGGGGGTCCCAGGGACCCCTGCTAGATGGGGTTTACATGGTTTATAGTAATTATTTCTATAGTGCTTCTATAATATTAGCGCTATGGAAATAATTGCGTTTGAAATCATTAACCGCTTACTTGCCAGTTAATGATTTAAATAGCGCTTGATGGGGCCTGATACTGGGGGGATCGGGGGGGATGTGTGGGGGTGGTGGGGGAGGTGTTGGGGTCCTGAGGACCCCCAGTGTAGGGAACCTTAGTGCTGCAGCAATATCAGCAGGTATTGCTGCAGCGCTAAGTCTTCTACGGCTGCTAGACATCTTCACCCATTGACATTAATGGGGTTTGGAGTTTGGGTTCGGGTTCGACGCAAACCTCGAACTGAACTTCTCAAAGTTCGAGGTTCTATTCAAACTCAAACTTTTTAGTGCTCGCTCATCACTAGTCTGCAGTAAACTAATCTAAAAACTCTACAAGAATAATTTAGAGACTATACCTCTCCATCTAACATTCCCTAAATGACAACTCTCACTCAGGAAGATTAGAACAAAGCCACAAAACATATGTATTATTTCCTATTTCTTCTAAAGACCTTCTTATTTGCTTTTAATCTCCTATATATAACCCCTCCAGACTTAAACATGTAAGAAAGAGGAATAATGACAACTGCCCCCATTTTCAAGCTCCACAAGCAGGTTTGTTATTGCTCAATTATTCTCTGAATTAGCCCCTCCTTGCAAAATACTCGCTTTCAATATGTTTACAAGGGGTTCTGGATGACATTATACCCACTAACCCTGCTAGAATAGCCAGAATATGAGGGGGTTATTGACTGAAGTCCGAATTGTTGTGTAAAGGTGTGAATTCACCAGCTAAAGACAGTAACAACAGACTGCTACTGTCACATTTGCGATTTTATTATGGAATATTGTCGCGGTTGCAACTTTAAAATTGTCGCGGATTTGATACAGGAATCCGCTGTTTGAGAATTCGACAGTCGAATTCTCACTTTAGCCAATAACCCCCTGAAAAACAACAGGGAAGTGAGATAAATGAAGAACTCTCTGAAAGTTCTGAAATCATCAGAATTGCTTTCAAACTTAAAAAAAAAAACACCTTTTAAAATGGGTTTGATAGGTTTCAAAAATTTGAAATAGCTCTTTAAAAATTTACATTATTGAAAAAAAGGCAGTAAAAAAGCATGAATGTGCACACAGCAAGATTTTATTGAGGTCTTATATTAGAAAATATTTGCTTTCAACTTTCTTGAAACAGGCATGGATGATCACTGTATGTAATATTGTTCAAGCACATTTTTCATGCATTCTGAATACTCGACCAATAAACAAATGAAATATGACATTAGTCAATATTCTCTGCTTCAGTCCTTATAATCTTGGAGCCTTTTATAAGAAAAAAAAACAGGGTAAAGTGGGAATGTAATAAAGTTTAGTAGCAATATCTTCCTATTCAGAAATCATACATATACAGTATATATATTCAGTATGCTGAATGTCAAAAATATTAACTTTCCAAGAAGCAAGACACAACCCAATCCCTTTATGACATGTTTTGTATATCTCTTGCAAATTATTGGATGTCAATTGAATTACATTTTTAAAGTACACCTTTACAAGCAGTAAATATACCCATATAAGATATAATATTGAATGGGATAAAAATAATTTTGAACAAAAATAGGTAGAACTTTAATACATGCGGTAGACAATCTAATATTCAGCCTTGTGTTTATAATGTATGTGGCGGTTACAAAAATGAACCCATATTCAACTTTATAATTATTATTATTAAATTATAAATTATAAGTAACATATAAGCTGAGGTTATCCATAGGCTATTTAAGGGGATACCAGTCTCCTCAGGTCCTAAGATGTAGCAAACTGCTCCTGAGAGAGTTGCTAAACTTTGCCCTTAAATAAGAAATAAAAACTCATTCAAGGCATTTAATTGGATACCACCATCAGACAATGGGGGCATATTTACTAAAGTTGTTTTTTCAATATTTTTGCCATTTTTTTCACCACATTTTCCTTTTCCCCTCATTTACCAAAATCGAAAAAAAAAAAGTATCAATATCAGTAAATATCAATTCCACTACAATTAACATTAATTTCAATGGGGCCCTTTAATATCAATATCGCCGATTATTACGCCAGGGACTTAGAAACATTTTACAGACCCATCTCCATAGGGAATAAGGGATCTTCGCAATCCTCAACCTGGAGAAATGTTGTATCAGTAAAAAAACGTTTAGTAAATTGCAATAGTGTCGAAAAACGGGCGAGAATGGCAAAAAAACAGACAAAAACGGTTAGACGATTTTATGACTTTAGGCAGTAAATTACTGATAGGCATCCTTTGCAAACCATACTCCGGAAAAGTGCAAAATGTGCTAAGGGAGTTGTATAAAGGATCCAATTGCTACCATACCATAGCCCTGTAGGGTAGGGAAAAAGTTAATGGTTGGGGTTGATATTGACAACCCTGCCCCACCTTTTAGCTAAATGGTTAGAAGTAAATATTTGGAAAGGTGGGTACATTAAATACCCAGTGATAAACTGCTATGGAAATATTCCTAACATTATTCAAAATAGTCACAGATCTTGAATCTACCGCAACAAGCTTATTATTGAAATATTGTAAAATGTACATACATTCCAGATCTTAATTTCAAAAAATAGAAAACAACTCTAAAGGATCTGCATAAATCAACATTAGAGAAAATATATTTTACTTTTAGTCAGTTTTATTTCTTTGATTTAAATCTTCTAGAATTCAATTATTTCTAATCAGAAGTAGTTAAACAAGAACTAAAGTCTTCATGTAAATGTATCATATTAATTTATCCCAATCTGTAAAGTACTCCCCTTACTTCCACCTGCCTGAAATGCGAGGCTTCATGAGTATTCCTAATTATTGCATTACTTGTGTGACCTGCAAGCACTGTAGCCCCACCCTTCTCCTTCCAAAGCTTGTTTGTGTGGCATAAGGAACACCTGAGTATGCAGCCATTACTAGACACAGCTATATTTACAGTGATGACATGTTTGCTTCAAGACAACAGTACATTGTTTGCTCATGTCACAACTTAAAACCAATAATGGAAACAGCACTGCTTTACTTCAGCAACTCATATACAAATGGTTGTGCATTCTGCATTTTTCAGAGACATGATCATGGAAGGAAAAAAATTGTATGTTTTAATTATGTTTTGCACATACCTTTAATCTCTTGTGCAGCACAACACAAAACTAAACATAGAGGTGACTGAACCAGTAAATGCGCTAACGGAATCAATTCAAAATGATGGCTTTAAGTATCCCTATGTACTCTCACCTTCACAAGGAGATAGAGTGAGTCATGGGAAAGCTAAGTTTAGTGGTTCAGGTTGCTGGGGAAATCATTTTTAGATAGTTTTAGTTCTCTAATTTTTGAACTGTAGAATCAAGAATGATTTCTTAATTATATCCCCTTCTGAAAGTGAGGAAAGGATTTATCCCAAATCACATCAAATAAATTACTTCTATGCAATGAATTCCTTATCATAAAGTAGCTCATAGCTTTAAAATGAAAAAAAAAAAAACAATACCCCCCCCCCCTATATTCTAGGAATATTTGATGGATAAAGTACTTCTGCTTCAAAAATATACTTGCATGTCAAGAGTATGCTTTCCTAAATTTGATAGTAAATAGTTCAAGGGGGAAACTGGTTACTTCCAGTATGTAAATGTTATGCTTAACTCTCTATTCCTTTCACTTTCTATAGGCTGCATTACTTTAAGTATATGAAAAGAAAGGCAAGATCTTAATTCAATCTGAACTATCACCAACTGAATTGTAGTGTTATTGGTTGACTCATTGCTTATTCTATAGCCTCACTAGAATCCTGTGGAATTTTCTTGGTCTGCTTATAGATCTTTGTCAAATGTAATCTATGACTCCGACTATATTAAATATATTTATAATTTACTGCATAAAACAGCAAAATGTACCACAAGATGTATAGTTGTGTAATGCTATAGGTGACCTACAACTCCCATCACCCCTTGCAGAAGGGCACTGCTGTGGTTACACAGACATTTTTACTCTCTGTAATAAAAAATAAGGGTATTTTTTTTTCAGAAGGAAGGGGTTGTCACATATTGCTAATAACTTTGTACTAGTAAGCTCTAAGGACCAATAAAGGAATGTTTCAAGGCTTGGCACAGATTTTTATGTAATTATTAATATTATGTCAGTGTCCCTGGGCTCTAAAGTGGATTTTTTTTTCATGCTTTTAATAACATATTAAAGTCCTGACAAAATTGCAGTGCAATACAGACATGCTTTACAGACTTTTATTTCCTAGCCTATTCAATTAATTACCCTTGGAAAATAAATGTGATTTTAAATAGACACAAAGGAAAGTTAATATCAGGGACTGAAGATGTTTCCATGCAATTTGCAAGACATTTGTCTATTCAATTGATTTGTAGATGTCTGTCTAACAAATTGTCTTTCTGAAATGTTGTGTACAGCTGTTATAATTCCAGCTGGCAAGCTGAGGTCTATTAGCCTAACTGGAGAAGCCATGTCATTATTTGAGATGGAGCAGTAATGCAAAGGAGAGGTTCACTGAGCTAATGATTTTATTCTTTTAATGGAGTAATGGAAAAATGAAACAACGCCAATGTAATCTATCTGTGGAAAGGGCTCCCATGCTTGCTACACAGTGAAATTTTCCACATTGCAAACCCTGTCACACATGATAAAACATTTAAGCAAAAATGATTTGGAATGTATTGAATTATAACAATCTTTATCATAAGGCAGACTCTGTATCAGGGTTGTTTTTACAAGTAATTGTACAATCAAGGTAAAAATACACTTAGAAGAAAAATAAAAAGCTTATTTGATCTGGGGTGGAGGAACCTATCATTAAATATTAACATTTAATGGATGCCCAAGGCACCAAACTCTAATGGGTTTGCATCCTTTTATTAGGATGTGATAATATTGAAAGAGTTGACCTAGCTCAATAAACTCCATCCAAGTAATAGATGTCGCTTGGGAGTCATTTCCAGCTACAGTATACTATATGTAAAACTGTACTATAACGTTTATCGTAATCATTCTCAATCCCACATAAGCATTATACCTATACATCAGACCCAAAACTCAGGAATGTCAGCAGCGAGGCAGAAGGAGTTATGAAGACAATGACAAATGATTGTTATGCCATAAGGGATGTTTTTATACACTAAGTGACAATTTCAAACAAGCTGTCGCTGTACTAAATTCTCTTTCCAACGGCACATGTTTTTTATAATAAATAAAATTTCAGCTCAAAATGCAGGGAACTATAATCTTCCAATGGTTAAATCAGAGAGATTTATATCTAAAGTAGTATATAATCCTATCATATAAATAGTAAATGTGCTTGTCAGTGACATCTGCTAATGTGTCAACATAACCCATGTACACTTCTTTCTCTATGGGCAACACTTTGAGATAATTACCCACGCACCTTCTCCCTTCCATATTTACATTAAATCATACATTAAAATATATATAACATCTTGTGGTATTATATAAATGTATACGTTATATGGTAAATTAAAAAGGGTTTTATATATATATATATATATATATATAT
>JAKJJM010180081.1:0-11779 GCA_021901965.1 Pipa carvalhoi
GATTGACAAGTAAGCGCCTCCTACCAACCTTCCTCCCGCAATACGCACAAGCATATCTGACACGCCTTAGGGGGCGTGTCAGAGTGGTTGATTGGCAGGTTGGGTGCAAGATGGCGGCTCCCACAGCTTCAAATCGGGACAAGCTGACAGGTGCACTTTAAGATGTCATTTTTGTATTATTAATAGAGAATTAGGTGTTTGAGGGTGTACGTAAATGTGCACAACAGCCTAAGGAATGCATTGTTTGTTCTATGTCACGGCTACTGACTGAACTGAGAATAGTAGCGAAAATGCTAATGTGCATGCCATTTAATTTGCGCTTTCTTTTTTTTTTAGAGAAAGTGGTACAGTAATGCTGCAAGAAAATGTAAATTAAATCTGTAGCCTTGTGTTTCATGTGACTGCAGAATGTTTGTTGGTAATGATGCGTTTAGATGATGTAATAAAGCCTCATTGCCTACCCAAGTCATTAAATCTCTCCGGGGAGGAAAATTCAGGCATTCCACAGTTTGTATAAGTGTAGCATGAAAATAAATCTTTTTGGGATTTATCCAGCCGAGTTTGAGAGATGAGAATGATAAATCAAATCACGTTGAGCCTTTAGAGATTATTTCAGCGGAAACACAGAAAAGATGAACAGCAGGCAAGACGGAACATAAAAAGAAAAAGAATTTGATGCAATCTGACCCTGAAATCTTTCCATTTGCTTTACCTGAGAGAGAACACAAATCTTAATATAGCACTTTCCTGTTAAGACGATATAATTTAGGAGCATGGAGACTGTGCAAAGCATTATTATATAGTTGTATGGGAACCATGCATGCGTTGTTTCATACTTTACACTTATATAGCTGTACCTGTGAGATTCAGTATGCAGAAATGGGTTTATATATTCTTTATGTGACTGCAATAACTAACGTCTTTGATAAATGTACTTTTACATAGCTTTGTGGCACGCGCAGACCTCTTTAAGCAGAAATGTCATTTATTTTCTTACCACTTTTATTGCTCTGAAATTTAAATCCCAGAAAGATCGTCTTCAAGTTCTAAGCTTAAAGCAACGAATCTTAGTTTAGTGAAGCCATATGCATTTCAAAGTTAAAGAAAAATCACTTTTCCTAGAAAATATGCATCGTTTTCCTAAGCGCGTTTTAGTTTCTTAAATGAAAATAGGCAAATTAAGGAATGTTCTGTTTGCACAGCGAGACACGGATGAGCGTTTTAAGGGCTGGTAGCATCAGAAAAAAATGATTTGGTTTAGCGTGGTATTGGTAAAAATATTATCTTTGTAATTGAATTCCTGATTTGTATTGTTTTGAGGTCTGGTGACGCACAGGATCCAATCAGAGGTTAGCCTTCGTTATACTAACTACCCCTACGCTAGCAAATTCGAATATGCCAGACACTTTTGTTGGACTGTTTTTCCACATTTGGATTAAAAGAACAGTAACTGAAAATGCCTCAAATGCATTTATAGTTAGTATATATTCAATCTTTGCATTCAAAATTTGTGTCTATAAAGTAAGATATTTAAAATTTGGACTTTAGGGCACATGTCTTATATATGCTGCATGTAAAGCATCTTAGAAAACTAGTGGGACTGGGTGAGGTCTATTTAACCATATGTCTGCTATCAGTAAAGACGAAAAAAAGACAGAAAGCAATAAAATTCATGAATTTAACTTTAAAGAGAACAATTTTACAAGCGCTGTGTTTGAATAAAGGTTGCCTAGAGATTGTCCGGCAGGTCAATAAGGTGTTTGCAAAAGTCCTCGACTGCTACAGAAGCTCTTTAAATGCAATGTTAGTATTTACTTCTGATCGCACAAATAGAATTACTGAAAACATATCGACCCAGGATTTAATCCCCCTGTTATTCCTGTCTGTATTCCCTGTGAAACACAGATTCCAATGCATTCCTGAGGTTTTATCTTACTGTACATTTTATTTTTTCTACTCTTTGTTTTTGCAGTGATAACCTGCTGAGAAGGGCCATTTGTCAGGAAGCACAGGTAAGATTTACAAACAAGGACGCACCCTTTCCCTTCCACTGCTGCCTCCTCAGACACAATTACAGAATCCGATGCTTGAGAACAACCTTTGTCTACGCCAATGTATCCTGATTAACCAATCATCTCTCTTTGTCTCTGCTGAAGTGCTCATTTATAATCTCCAAGCACTGCCCCGCGTAGCCAGCTCCTGCCCCGCGTAGCCAGCTCCTGCCCCACGTAGCCAGCTCCTGCCTCATGTAGCCAGCTCCTGCCTCATGTCCTAAACATTTATTCTGCACGTTACAGTGCGGAATAAAGGCACTCGTTATCAAATGCAGATGGCTATTACAGGTCACCCGCTGCACCCGTATGGTGCTGTCAAAGAGGTGGCAGGCCCCACACTATTTGAAAGCTTCTATCATCTGGTTAAAGGTTGCAGGAGATGTGCTTTTTTCCAATTATATAGCAATTTATGGGTTATGGGGAAAATTATAGGTTGGTGGGATTCCTGGTTCAACCCCTTTCTTTCTGCCAATCCCTGCTTCACCGTATGCCAGCATATAGTCTACCCCGAATCTGCCCATATTGGCTATTGCTGATGATCTTATGAGCTACAGTGCTAAGGGGCTCCTGGAAAAAGGAAGTGCAAAGCTAAAATAAACATTATTTCCTGCCTGCTAATGTAATGTCAAACTTTGGCCTTTAAATCATTGGTGTCGGCATGCTGCCGTAGGTCTAAGGGGCATTTGAAGATAGTTGTTTTTGGAGTGGTTTGTTGATGCCAGCCTGTGTCTGATCCACACAGTCTCTACAGTGCTGGCACGCCATGGCCCTTTCAATGCTTCTGCATCTAATAAAGAAGGAGGTACAAAGAGAGTTTCTGCTGGTCTGTTTCATATAAATTAATATATTAGATAGGGGAGAAGAGCGTATAGGCGAACACTGAAGCACAGAACTTTGCATAATGAACTCATGGGTAATAATTTTGTCTGAGAGTCCAGATAGCACAGAGTCCAGGTGGAGCTTATTTATGCAGATCTTATTATCCTTTCGCCAAACTAGGAAGATGTCATGGGGGACGGGGTTAGTGTAAAAAATAGTCAAATATGTATTATTTATGTGAAGGGGATATTTTCCTGTGGTCTATAAAACATATTGGGTATAGCGTATTCTTCTGTTTACATATATACTTTTAAGATTTTAGTGAAGTGGAGTCCTACGATGGTTAGGCAAGTGGGTGGGTTGCATCAAAGTGGAACAAAGCAGGGGGGGAGCATTATTAGAAATGGTTGCCCTGGGTGTCATATGGCCTTGAAACAGCCTCTATTTACAGGCTTATTGTGATTGGCTGCTCATAAAGGAATTACAAGCAAGTAATCACTTAGTCCTTGTTGTAAAGCTGTAAAACGCGAGACAAGTAGGCACATGACTCAGACTCTTTTAAGTTATTTTATTTGCTCATGCTGTAGTGAATGTCCTTTGTAGGATATTCCAAATTACGACACCGAAGCCACTCACTGAATCAGATTCAAGGGGAACACCCCATTTTTATTACAGAAAAAAAAAAACTACACGTTTTGGGGGGGAGGACAAAAGCCTCCATCAGGTGTACAAATTGCATAATGCCAAAACACATAAATACCCTTACTTATGCCCCACCCATTAGGTAAGTGCGTACCTTCTTAAAGGGATATGCATCACTAATACAATTCGCCATTAATAAAGTGCAAAAGTGAGATATAAAGTGCATATCATGATACAGCATTTCAAATATTCATATGCAATGGTACAAAAGTACCTAGCGGTGCTCACCGGAATTCTGTAATCCCACCATTACCAATGGGATGACCCCGTTTGGCAAGTGCCCAGTAAAATCATTGCTATCACATCATAATCTGAAAGATAAAAAGAAAGTATAGAACATTAACATTCTTAAAAGGTACAACAATAGTTACAGACAGTAACATCTGATAATCTTAGTGGCATTAAATGCAAAGTGAGACAAACTTATCTTCTAGAAAACATAGCGAAGTAAATTCCCCATTTAAACCTCTAGAGGACTTTTGTTTGTAACAGCCAGATCCAAAAAGCATTCACGTTGCAGCAGTTTTCCCACAGGTATTTCACCTGGATATATCATAACCTTTTCTTAAAGTTTGCCATCTTAATTAAGAAGGATTATGCCCAGCCTCACGGAAGTGTTTACAGTCAATTCCTTAAGCTTTACATTGATTAGATAACGTAGACTGCACAGACCACTTGTTAAGATTAAAATTGCGTGTAACACTTTTTATGTTCGTTTAATCGTATGGATGCTTGTCCCACATACGAAAGCCCGCAAGGACATTTAATGGTGTATATCACATTAGAACAATCGCATGTATGGGAGCCATTAACCTGATGATTAGTACCCTTAAGGAGATGCAGCACACAACTCCCTTTAATAACTCCTGAACAATGTTGGCAATGGGCACAAGGGAAAGTACCATTTTTAGATGACCGTAAATGCAATGGAGTAAATCTGGTGGATAAATCCCTGCCTGTAAATAACCCTTGTAGGATATTTACTCCAAGTTGCCTTTGGCTAAGAATATTCACTAGACTTTGGTTTTACTGCACACACACATTAGCTTCCAAACAGGAGCTTTATACAACAGAAATGACCCAAATACCTTTTTATATCTACTATAAATTTTGGTGCACTTACACAAACTTTAATATACGTTTAGAAAGTATAATATTTTAGGTTATAAATAGATTTACTTCCACTTCACTGGAGCTCTGGGGCACATCATTATATCTATAGCCCTATAGGAAACAATAGGACTTAATGGGGGTCTTTTTTTATATCGGAGGGTAAAAGATGGCTACGATCTGCAACGAGAAAAACAAAGGCAGAGCAATAAAATCAGAAATTTAACTTCAAAGATGACATTTCTACAAGAAGCATGTAGGAATAACTGCCATGGTCCTTTAACAGTTAAAACAATGGAAACAGATGCCGATAGATTCGTCACTCTCAGCCAAAATAAAGGCCAGTTGTGAAATGTTAGGGTTTCTTTTAATATTATTATTATTTATTTTAATATTGCAGGAGATTGGAAATCAGCAGATTCACCCAAATATGCCAATAAAGAAAGCGACTGTGTTTCTGAATCCGGCGGCATGCAAAGGGTGAGTTGCGGAACGTCTCGTGATCCGTGCGTGATAATGGGGCATGGGGATACTTTGAATCTCTGGTACCACACACGTATTCAGATGTCATGGTGTGCTGAACTGTTTGATGAGCCAGCATAGGATCCAGCTAGCATGGAAATGCAGAGCAAAAAAAACACTCAGAATAAATTATCCAGTGATTACACCAAAGGGCCGGTTACGTATTGCATATCCCAAGTAGAATGTAATGCCAGTAACAAAGATCCAGCTGCCCTGATTGCAATATTTTGAGAGAGAACCATTATTTCTTATGATTCTGTGACTGTGATATTTTAATTTAAAAAAAAAAAAAAAGCAATTATTTTCACTTTGTTGAGCTTCATGAATATATATTTAAAATTCCATTGAAAATAATGTGAACTTATTAAAGTAGTAATGTTCCCTACCCATAACTGATATGCTGAAAGTACAGGGTCTGCCGGCCTAAACCGCTATGTTACAAAGCAGCAAGTCTGAACCATTGGGATATAGCGGTATCTTACAGAACTGCTGGTGCTTATAGCCATCATATTGGATAATGCACGCTGACATATCAACTCATCATTGTTTGACTGGTTGGGGAATATCACATGGTACATTAAACTGTGAATATCAATGAGACATACACTCAGTGCTGGGTTTCACACATGCTCAGTAGAAGCCAGTGCCCAGGACACTCAGCAGGGGGCGGAGCTGAATTACTACAATGGCTGGCATGTACTAGTGTAATATTGCATGCATTTTATGACACTGAGAATAAATTATCCAGGGATTTTACCAAAGGGATGGTTACGCATTTGCATATACCAAGCTGAATGTAATACAAATGTCTCTATAATAAAAAGATCCAGCTACTCTGATTGCAATCATTTGAGAGAGAGGAGGGAGATAACCATTATGTTTTATTAATCTGTGAACGCATGCTCAAAAATTTGTGGAAAAAAAAATCTAGAAAGTATGATATTTTAATTAAAAAGAAAAAACCCATCATTTTCACTTTGTTGGGCTTCACGAGTATATACTTAAAATTCCACTGAAAATAATGTAACTAGGTAACAGGTAAACAATGGTTGCTTCCATTAGAGAAACAGATCAGAAGAAATCCCGAACTCAAGAATAGTTTTAAACGGGCATTGTGGATGTAACCGTCATCCCGAACCAAATAAGATTTAATTTTTCTTTGGAGTAGTTTACCCTTTAACTTAGCACATTTTTCTTACCCTCTTTAGGAAGGCAAGGACCCTCTTTGAGAAGAACGCTGCTCCTGTTCTACATTTAGCCGGCATAGATGTCACTGTTGTAAAGGTGAGGACGTTCATTTGTATTCAGCTGGGACAAATGCAAGACGCTAGGCCTGATCAACAGCAATTACATTAACTCCATGAGTTGTGGTTTTGAGTAGCAATCTAACACCGAGTAGGTTTCCCAGAAATGAAATAAGAAACCCCGCTTACTCTGGAGTCCCTCGGGTGCTAAAATCAATATTTGCTTTTATGCTGCTTCTTTGAAGAATCGAAAGAAACTGCTTTGTCAAGATTACTTCCAACAGGCCCGCGAATGTGTCCACTTTATCAAAGGATCGCAGAGTGAAAATATAGGAGATTGCCCCATTGGAGTGGACAGTACTGTGCAACTCAATTCAAACTAGTGATTCTCCAGCGGCGGGAGGGAATCTTCTCTGTGTTAGAAAGTCAAGGGGCGAAATTTAATAAAGGTTGGAAAGTCCGCTGGCAGTCTTTCCGAGAAACTTGCGCGAGTTGGATGATCGAGTTTTTCGATCAAGTCTTTCAATGGAAAGGTAGGCTCACACGAGTTTCTCGGAAAGACTGCTAGCGGTCTTTCCAACCTTATTAAATTTCGCCCAAAATGGTAAATCTGGTCTGCCAGCGACACAATTTGGTATGTGTATGCTGTCATTTGGCATCACCGCTTCCCCAAAGAGTAATTCAGTCATTTATTACTATGTTACTAATTGATTGTCGGAACGTTTTTGGATCTGCAAAATTTCATCCAGATTCAGCTGTTGGCGTGTAGCTAAATTTGCGTCTGACCGTTGGTTCAAATGGTTGGATCTTAGCAAGGCAAAAAGAATTTGATACCGTCGCTTTTTTAACTCTGCGGCAAGTCTTTTTGTCACAGTACAACTCTATTAAGCACCGGGAATAAACCAACGCAGATATCACTCACTAAAACCGTTCCCCTGTGTTGGGTGAGAAATTAAGCCTTCAGTTCACTTATTACTCACTTGAGACGCTGCTAATCTGTTTTCTACTTTTTCTACCTGGCTGACACACTTAACTTAGACTGCATTTAAAAGTAAACTACCTGCGCTGCACTTAAATTATACATTCTATCACAAAGTTTTTTTTGTATTCTAATATCTACCGTTATATGAATTGTAAAATATGCGTGGGCCCTGATGCAAAAAATGTGGACTTTTTAAATTAACATATAACTATAACTGGTATGCTGAAAGTACAGGGTCTGCTGCTATATTATGAAGTAGCAAATCAGTACCTTTGGGTTGTAGCGCTATATTATAGAACTGCTGGTGCTAGTACCTCATAGGCCGCCATATTGGATCCTCATTAATATGCTAATGAACCCTGACACATCATCTCACATATTGTTTGACTGGCTGGGTAATGTCACATGATCCATTAAACTGTGCATATTAATGAGACATACACTCAGTGCTGGTTTCACACATGTTCAGTAGAAGCCAGTGCCCAGGACACCAGCTTTCTCAGCAGGGGGTGGAGCTGAAATGTTACAATGGCTGCCATGTACTAGTGTAATAATACATTCATTTTATGACTTAACTTTTTGTTCCAACTCCCCAGTTTATAATTTAAATGCTGCTCTTGTTGCTAGGGTCAGTTTACATAGCCCCCAGACCAGGGTTTTATAAACAGGTTGGAACAGAGGTGCTAATGTGGGACAGGTGTATATTAGCACATCGCATGCAGAATCACCCCTAGTCTAAAGAGCATTTTAGCTCTTCTTTAAAGAGGCACTTTTATTAAATAGAAATATCCTTCAAGTAGTGGTGAATGTTTATTTTATTGGTAGATTTTTGTGCTTGTATACAGTATACTAACATTTCCCCCTTTTATGTAGTAAGTATTTAGTAGGCATTCTCAAAAATAAACATCACCTTTCACATGTCGCCAAGTGATGATGTAGTGCTTTATACAGTATACCTGAGGCTTGGATAGCAAGATTGCATCCCCTGCTTACTCATAAGTTCGAACATACATACAAGGGATATTCTGTGTGGACAAGAAGTACTTGTACCTAATTGCCTGTTAATGGAGAGTAAACTGAAGTTAAGTGCTGTCTATTATTAGGATATGCTTTTTCCTTTAATTGAGCTGAAAATGAATGGTTGCGATGGGTAGTGATGCAGAATAGTTACTAACTATCTCACTCTTGACGGGCAAATCACAGTTGAGGATTTCAAATCTGGATGCCAGCGTGACTGCTAATGTGCATAGCGCATCCTTCCTGTATCAGTTTAGTGGGATCGTGGATGTGATACATTTTGCAGGTGTGTCACTAGCCACACATCTGTTGCGCTGTAGCGAGTCGCATTGTCTTTAAGATTTGCTTCCCAGAAACATAGAGAGTTTATTCATTCATTCATCAACTGCGAACAGTTGCATCATGGTCCAAATTCGCATCCATTCGCTAACTTCCCAAACTTTGTGTAATTGTAAAATTCTGCAACGTGGTGAATTCGCAACCAATTTTACACCTTACATAATGCGCTGGTTTGACATTGCCAGAATAAAGTGATGAAGATTGCGGTTGACTACAGGGCTCCGGTTCAGCGCAAGGCGACTGTGTCTGTAAGAGTCGATGATGATACAGTGATCAAGTGACGTCGGACTATGAAGATACTGTCCCGTAGAAAGGGGTCACAGAATCGCTTGTTGTAATAAAGGCGACTGTCATACGCAGGGCCGTTCCTAGGGGCGGGCAGCTCGGGCGCCGAGCGGGGGGGGGGAGAGGGGGCGCTCTCACCTCCGACTGCTAGCACACACCCCGCTCGCACAAACTTTCACTCCGGGCAAGGGGCGCAAGTTTAAGCTCTTGCCCGGAGTGAAATGTATCCTAGGAACGACCCTGGTCATACGGCAACAGTAGAGGTGATCAAAATGTGACCAAGTGGTGATAATGTCCTGCCTTATGATCAATCCTGTCTATTAATAGTATTTTGACATTAATATAGGAAAGATAAGGTTTGATTGACACTGTGTCCTTTAAACAGATCCAAGGGAATGATGGGAAAATTACATCACTTTGCTTGGGCAAATTCGCATCGCTGTATGTATGCCCCCTACTGTTTTACTGATTACGTACTGAATTGCGCCTATTGACGTTTGCTCCTTCGCCAAGGGAATCTGCTGTTTATTGAATACGGCCTAGTGAATTTGTCAGAGGGAAGGGTCGTAAGTTCTCTATGCCTGGCAAATTCGCACTTTGATGAATGTATAGAAACAAAGTAAAACTGTGACCCATACAGCTGAATGGGCGAGTACAACAAGGTACATTGCAACCTTTCCATACGCGGTTTAAAGGGAGAAGTCACCTATGACACTGGTTTCACCACTGACGTCAAAACCCATAATGCGCTATTTGCCTAAAACCTACACGATGAGATTGCCAGTTATATGGGTCAAGACAACGACTGCGGACGGAGCCTCGCCGGTCACCTAAGCAAATTTGTTAGTGGAAGGAAGAGGTGGGGGAATTGAAAATGCAATCAAGTGTTGCAGATTAATTAAAGCAGTTTGGAGCAACCTCCCTACTCCAAAATTAGAAGGCACTGGCTGAGCTGCTGCTTTGAATGTTAAATAGGAAGAGGGCTGCAAGGGTAGCAGAAGGTTAACCCATTCAACAATGACCAGACTGGGAAAGTGCCAAGATTTAAAACTTCAGGATCAACCCATAGATAATACCACTTCTGTCTAGTGTTAGCAGCCTCGCACATAATCCAGAAATTACAGATTCCCCCATCTTGGGGGTATTTGGAAAAAGAAATATATGGGCTTTATTTACCAGCTGTTTATTTTCTGAAGAATTGTGAAGTCGGTCATCCGGTCAGATATGTCAATTGAGTAATGCTTTGTGCTATATTGAAGGGGATTCCAGCCTACAGTGAACTTTTCATTTGGAAGCTGAAACAAATGCAGCACTAAGGGGCTGATTGACTAAAAGGTGAATTCACCTGTCAAATTCACCTTTCTACAATTCGAGTCGCATCGCCAAAATAGTCACAAATTCACTTCTCATTATTGATTGAGCGGCGAATAGACTTGTCAAACAAGCGGACAGCGGTGATAGCTGTTGGATGCCTTGTATGGCGTAGTCAGTCAGATAGAAGTAAAATGCGGAGCCCGGCCATCAACCCCCCAATTCCCCAGTCTGATGTGGCGAAGATATGGGTGAATTCAGAGCAGTTCTTCTAGTCACATTCACTCCTTCCACACACTTTGCTGCTTAGTCAATAATAGAAGTACATGTGCACACTCACGCAAAGTATTGCAAAGTGCTCCAAAAGATCGTGACTATCTTAGACGCCCGAATTGGTCACGTATTCACCACGTTACAGAGTTTGCTCAATAAGCGAACATGGGGAAGTGGTGAATAGATGCGTATTCAGACTAATTATCCTTTAGTCAATAAGGCCCTAAGTGCTGTTTCTCAAAATACAACAAAATGAGTCAATAAGCAACTTTAGAGTTCTATATAGCAGAAACAAAAGCAAAAGAATGCTATTTAGCTCTTGCGCTTGTTTGGGGATGTTTTTTATGGATGCAAATTTTAATCCGTTATCTTAATCAGTTTTTATTTTAATCCAAAGGCTTGTCAGCGAGTTACATACTATCCCCCCTCTTCCCCCAAAGTTTATATATATATATATATATATATATATATATATATATATATATATATAATCCATCTTTTCTCTGAATTATCCATGTTTGTAACTGATGAATACTGCAGGGATTTTAGAAAACCCCTCTAATGTCCCATTACCGAAACATTTGTAGCTGTGCTGGTTACAGAGCCGGTTAGTCTGCAGAAGCGCTGTGCAGAATGCTGATGGGGGTGCCCTCGGTAATTGCCCAGATTGCCCCCTCCTAACGCCAGCCCTGGCTGGTTAGAATGTTCAGTGCCCCAGCAGGTAATTGGACAGATGTGACCCCTCAGAGCTGATGTGGCTGGACTAACTGGAGTAAAATTACATTTTTTCCAGGAGAAGATTAAATAGGAATGTATATCAATGCTTAGATTGTAAGCTTTGCGGGGCAGGGACCTCCAACCTCTTGTGTCAATCACAGCCTGGCGCTTAAAGTATTTTTATGCTTGTAAGCTACTTGCTTGTACTGTGTAATGCACTTTTCCCATGTCTGTATTATAATTGTATTGCTGAATTGTACAGCGCTGTATAAATTTGTGGCGCTTTATAAATAAAATTATACATTCATACATACATACATACATACATACATACATACATACATTATACATACATACATTATACATACATACATTATACATACATACATTATACATACATACAT
>JAKJJM010180089.1:0-10620 GCA_021901965.1 Pipa carvalhoi
CCCCCCCCCCCCCCCCCCCCCCCCCCCCCCCCCCCCCACACACACACACAGACACACACTTCTGGTATTAAGAATGTTGGATTATTTTCTACATTCTAAGCACTGCAGCCAAGTATTGTTACTAATTATACTGGGAAGACCTTGTGTCAGTTGGGGTCTTTGTAAACAGTGGTGCTGTGTTGGCTGCAGTCCCACAGAATGGAACTATGATTCACTTGGGAGAAAACAAAGCAGTGCTGTGACAGCAATTACTAAGCACGTGGAATAGTCATTGAGTTTTGTCTGAAGCTATGGGGAATTCACTGAAAGTAATAACAATGTCTGAGTTTAGGTTCTTCGCTTGCACAGCTTTAATAGTCTGTAGCATTGCTAGAAAGGTTTCCATGGAATTAAGGACTTAAAGGGTAAATATTAGCAGTTGATAAAAAAGGTTTCACTTTACATTTTTTTTTTCAGGATATCATTTTGGAGTTGGACACAATGTAAAAAGAGCCTTATTAATTTCCATATTTTTATATAGAATGAGAGCTACCATATTGTTCTTCTGAAAAAACCTAAGCACTGGGGGGGGGGGGGTTGGTCATTGTTGTAGTAAAAAAAATTGTCGGTGCCCACTAAATCATAGCAAAGACTCAGCAGTCTCTGAGGAAACCCTCAAGTTCTCTGGCTCCCATCTAAAACAGGAAGCCACACCCTTCCCCACCCCTTCTGCCAAACCCCACTCCCATTATAACATAAAACACTGCAAAAATATATGTGGACCCGTTCCCTATGAAACGATTTGTGTCATTAAACCCAGTCTCAGTAGAAGGGGGACTCCAGGACACAACCCCTGCAATCAATGGCATCTTATGACCCTAGCCTAGCTTTTAGTTTGTGTAGACCTTCTGTGAAAATGCTATGCTTTTTGTTACAGTCTAGATTTTGTTGATATTTTTATTTACCTGATCTTTTCTTTTTTCTGTCTCTATCCAGAGCCTGTTCATACTGGCACTGATGAACTAGAATCTTTACCAAGTGTTGAAAACACCATGACTGTTACCACCCAGACCATGATCCTGACGTCCCCTGCAGCATCTCGCATAAACAAGGACAAAGGAGCTGTGTCCCAGACTCTACCTTCTGCAGATGTTAAAATGTCCAATTATCAATTCCTTGAAAAGTCGACGTCGACAACATCAGACAAAGTCCAGTCGTTGCAAGGAGCAAAAAGGGCAAGGCCAACCAACGAGCAAAAAGGAAGCTTATTCAACACAACCTTTACACCACACACTGGGCAAACAAACCCTTTGAACAGATCTGCCATTTTTAAAAATGGAATTGTAAGGGAATCATCTTTAAAGAAGTTAAAAACAAGAAAAGCAGTGACTCATCAGCCCATGGATATAAAGACTTATGCTGACAGAGATTCTACAACAGCAAAAGGTCAGGGGCATGGACTATTACATAGAGAAAATGTGACTAAAATTGACATGGCTAGCATTCTGTATTCAGCCATCACCACTAGGTACCCTGAGACACCCGCAGATGTCAGGGGCCATTTGAGTAGAACAACATTCAGGAGTCCAGCAGAACACGATTACAGTGAACCAGCCTCTGAACCTGCTACAGAAAAAGGACAATACTTTTCAGTGGGTGGCCTATGGAAATCTCTAGAAAGTAGGCTATTAAAAAATAAAACAATGATTAATCTTCCTCCAGATTCCACCTTAATGAGAAAACTGAATTCCAGCACCTCCAATACAACATTTCCAACTTCAATGTTACCAGAAAAAGAAACTGGGCTGAATGCTCACATTGCATTGCAACATGTGAAAGTTTCTCCAACAGCAGAGGCCATTAAAACTCTCTTAGGGAAACCAGGGATTATAAATAGCACCGAGAAAATTACTTTGGCTTCTGAAGGTGATAGATACAATAATGTTTCAAGACTTCTGTTTTCCAAAGAGGTGGCTGACCCAGTGAGAGAGAAAACTAGGCCATCTCTCACAGAGGATGATTTCAAAGTAATTCTAAAGACACAAGAAATAAATTTGTTAAATAACCTTACACAGCAAAGTAGGAAGGACAGTTTCATATCTGAGGAACCAGTCAAATCAATGTTACCATTAACATTACAGAGCCAGACTGTCCACACCACACAGAAGCTGCTTGATAAAGTAGCCACAACCAGGGTTGAAAACAATTCACACAGACAGGCATTTCAAACAGTCCAGACTAACAACCCAAATGATTTTGAAACTGTCACCAAACTAGACAACCCAGTAACCAAGACAACTCACAATGACATACAAACCAAAGCAGAACACCAAACACAGAAGTGGTCTGATCTTTCAGCAATAACCCCAGCCCCAGGAAATGGACTAGTGCAGAATCAAGATAATGACTCTGTTTTAAACCATGGAAACACCAAACTAAGGACAAAACATAAACCAGAGATTGGCATGCTGACACAACCTACATTAATATCTACAAGACCAGGTTCACAAGACCATCCAAAATTAGATACACATAGTCCAGAATCTGACGTAATTCCAGCAGATTTATCAGAGACTTTTCTAAGAACCAAGAAGAACATAGACTCCTACAACCAAACTACACAAGCAAATCTACGATTAGTAGCACTACACCAGCAAGAGCTTCTGACTGATTCTGAACCAATAGCAACTATGGTACAGAGCACAACCACCAGAACAGATATAATATTAGGTTCCCTGTTTCCCTCTGGAGGTTTACAGACAAATTCAAGTGAAGTTACAAAAACACCACCTACACAAAATAAATTGTTCAATACTGAGATTCTGACACAAAAAGAGCCAGATCAGTTAAACTGGACTCAACAAGGACAAAATACATCTATTCACTCTAAACCATCAACACAGACACAGGGAAAGCCTTCTATAAGTCAGTGGACACAAATAAGCATGAGTGCTAACACCTTACAGAGCCATTCTGGTGTCACACAGAATTTGCCTGTGCAGACCTTACCTCTTTTAGTAACACACAACAAATCAGAGATAGTCAGTCACTTACCACATAGCAAGTTAATGCAGCCTGAAATATTTACACAAAATACACAACCAAACCGAACAAAACCAAAGCAATCAAAAAGCCTCTCAAAACTACTTACGCAAACACCTCCTGAACCATCCAATCAAAACCTAGAAGAGATTTCCACAAATGGCCAATCAGTGTTGTCTGTAAAAAGCCAGCTGCAGAAATCTGCACAGACAGAATTTCCTACTGAGAGCTTCCAAGATATCTCTATGATAAGCCAGTCAGAACTATCTACAAAGCAAATGACAGAATCATCCATAAATATCCAGCGTGGACTATCTACAGCCAGTCAGACAGATATGAGGACTCACAGTCAGTATGAGCTATTAAAAAAACAACAGTTAGACTTGTTCACAGCCAGTCAACCACAGCTAAGTATAAAAAGCCAAACAGATTTGTATCTGAATATTCAGCCCGAGTTTTCCACAGAGAGAATACCAGATATATTGACAGTATCAGGGCAATCTGTTCATAGATATTCTGATCAGTCTTCAAGTGGCTTGGAAGGGTTATCCATAGCAAATCCTATAGATCTGTCTACTTACAGCAAGTCTGAACTATCCACACACATTCACAAGCAATATAGGCAAAGCCACACAGAGTTATCTACACGGATTGATTCAGAACTGGCTTTAACCACAAATAAAGATTTTAAAACTTATCAAGAACCATCCAGACGAACAGGCTTAGTGGATCCAGGACAAACACAGCCGGAGCAATTTACTCAAACATTGGACCATACGCAATTCACTCCAGCCTTGCACAGAGCTAAAGACCTTTTCACATCAACAAACATATACCAAACCACTAAATTCCATTCAGAATCACATTCACAATCATCAGGAAACATGCAGACAAATCCAGATATGGAGACACAAACTGAAGCAAGCACACTTACACAAACAGTTTCCATAACCCCAAATAAAAGTCAGACATCCTCGCAGGCAAGATCACAAATAACCACAGTCCAGCACTCATATTTAGACACACAAACAGTATCAATAATGCAGACTCAGTCAAACACACTAAGTAATGGAGAATATTTTCCACAAACACCGTCAGAACAAACTACAAAAACCCAAACAGAATCTTCATCTACTCGGCAAAGGCTGACTACAGAACCATACAGATATCATATGGAAAATAGTAGTAAGATTCCCAGAATCTTAATCACATCTACCCACCAAGAACCACCAACGCAGACAGAAGCAGAGTTGAACCTAAGACCAAGAGATACAACTTCCAATATAAGTGAAAAAGAATTTGTGTCACTTGCTACATCAGTAAATGCAGAACATTTTTATGGAGCCAACACTTCTGGAAAAGCAGGGAATACAAGCAGTGCCAGTCATTCTCATGCTTTTACAGTGAATTCCACAACAAACCCAACATGGACCCAACAAGCCACTTATGACACATCTTCAAGCTCACTTTTTAGCACCAGAAAAGGATCTGATGATATGACCACAATAAAAGATAACATAATCATGGTGCCACGTTTCAAACAAGAAGACTTATCAGATGTTGCAAAACCAGTCCAGTTTAATCCGTCACCACAGATGTGGACTACCACGTTATCCCCTCACTCGCTCAGTGAGATGGTGCCTGTACAGCCTGGAACAGACAAGATTTTCATTGTCGATGAGCAGCTGCCAGTCTTTAAAGGTCTGTCATGGAATTAAAGCAACAACAAGATGTCTGTATCACAAAGCACCACTCTCAGAGATACTACACTATCTCAGTCTTGTCATTTGTCACTTATTATCTATCCAGGTATATTTTTGTGTGTCCTCCATTTCTCTATCTACATTCCTTCTTTTCATTATTTTCTGTTATTACATATCAAATGATCTAGCCAGTGGTACAAGTTTATAAGTTGCATTTTAATGCAGAAGTGTACAGTATGGAAGTGATAATAGCCATGTGTATTACATGGTTGGCTGGTTTAGAGATCGCAGCATTTGGGTTGCTTTACTAAAACTGACGCATCAATAACCCTTCATTCTGCAAAGTACAAAGGTGTGCTTAATTGATTTCCCAATAGCTTCTGTTAGGAGAATCAGTTGAGCTTGATTTTGGTGATTGTTGTTTTGCTGTATGTAACTTGCTTTTGACTGTGAAGACATGTTGTGTGTCTTCTTGCTTCTTTATGATTTTGGGAAGTGGATGCATATGGAGGAAATTTCCCTCTTGGAGTAAATTGTCAGATTGCTTGCATTTTTGCTTCAACTCCCTAGCTGAATGATTAGGATACCCGTCAAGGCTCCACCTAACAATGGGCAGTGGGTCAGAGAACTCCACACTCAACAAGGCAGGTCTCTAACTGAAGTGATATTATCAGACAGAAGAGTCTATCATGAGCCACTTATGTCAAAGGATGGTTGATTAAAATAATCTTTGGGGTTGCCCATACATGTACAGACTGGAAGCTAGTTTGGTAGAAACTAATATTTTGCAACCAAAACTTTTAGTTGCAGATTGCAAATCTGGAGGAAGTAGATTTTTCACTGTGTAAAGGATGATGAAGTTGGGGTTATGATAAAGCAGGAAAGGTAGAAAGGATGTACAAGGGGAAGTAGGGAGACCAAGGCCAAGTTTACTTGTTTGTAGCCAATTCTCCCCAACAGATTTTCTACACTGTGTGAAGTTTTTAAAAAGTAAAGTATGTGTATGGAACAGGCTACCTCTTCTAGCACCCATGAACTAAACTGCTGTAATCAGTGTGTGTGTGTGGTGGGGCTTGGCTTGATATAACCCAATAATCTTAGCACATGTTGGTACCAATGGTAATGTTAGTAAGAGGAGACTTTTATATAAAAAATTATTCACTTATTTTAAGGACAAACACTTAGGGAAGTTTCCTACATAGTGGTATTTTTAGAAATCTGCTAGCTTTGCCTGCTTTATCAGAAGGAAGGAGCTCAGAGATTAATGTGTCTCTGAGAAATCAGTGTGTGAAACAGGTCTTATGTTCTTAACTGAACTGGCTTATGTGTTTGTTACAGTTTCTGTTGTAGCTAGGAGCTACTTGTAATGTCATCGATGCAGCTATCTTGGGGCAGAAGACAGAATATTGGAGGAAATTTTAAATTAACTTTGGGAATGGTAAAACTGCAATACTGGGAAAAAAATAACTTAAAGAGCAGGGGTAAAAAGCCCAGAGGCGAAAGTTATTAAGCCCGTAAAGACTCGATTGGAATCTTTGCGGGCTTAATCGCGCGAGAATTCTCGCAAGATCATCAGGCGGGATCTCGATTGCGCTTCTCCGCAATCGAGATCCTTCGCCCGAAAGTTTTGTAGCCATAGGACTTATAGCTACCCTTCAGGCGAAAGATCTCGATTGCGGAGAAGCGCAATTGAGATCCCCGCTAGATGCTCTCGTGAGAATTCTCGGGCGATTAAGCCCGCAAAGACTCGCATCGAGTCTTTACGGGCTTAATAACTTTCGCCCCAGATGTTGAGATAAGGCTAGAAGCTAAATCACAGATATACCATTATTTTGCTAACAAAAAAAAGCCTAAGAAATACATATGTTAAATAAGTGGAGATCCTCAATGGCAGTAAAGAGTGAAGTTAATTAGTGAATTTATGCTATTTGAATTGCTAAAATGTGGTTGGATGAGTCATATGACTGAGAGGGTAATTTTGACAGCCATAACCTGAGGAGGGATTGAGTAAATTGAAAAGGTGGAGGTGGCAGTGTAGAGAAATAATGGGCCTCAGTCATAATTTGGGTAATTTATTCCTGAGTAAGATGACATAATATCAAATTGTAGGTTACAGGCCTCCATATGTTTATAGGGGGAAGAGGTAAAGCTAATCTTACAAAGAGAAAAGCAGTGATCTGGATAACTACTAATCATGAGAATTTCAATTTACTGCATCGTAATGTCATTTCCCAGACATCAGCAGATTAGAAATATTCAGTCAAGACTGGGAAACCATGACTATTACATGTTTTAATATTAATGCCCATACACAAAGCCTATATTTTTATAGTCGTACATTGATAAAACAATGATCCATTAACATCATACCTTTATATCAATATGTCAGTATGTATAAAATACCCATAATGTGTTAGCTGGGTTATACACTGCATCACTGTATGGTAAACCATTGCAGTCCACTAACCATACGAACCAAGCCTATGGAAATCTCCGGTGTGTGAAAGTGTTATTTGTGATTGTGCATATAAGTATGTCCCTTCCCTTTACTGTTCCATAACTCCGCATAATGAATATCCTTGAATAAAAGTATTCCGTATTTATCTGCATAAGCTTAGCGCAGAAGCTCGTTTATCAAGATGTGACATGACACCTGGGTGTATATGTTTTCCAGTGAACAGAACTGTATATGATTTCTATGCTAACTGGAACTGCAGCACCCAGTTCTGATTCAGTACTAAACAACATTACAGGGCTTATTCATGATAGTCTGAACAGTGGTATCAAGGTAAGAATTTGTGTCCATTCGGCACTTCCTGATCCTTGCGTATTCACCAAACGCTGCAATGTGACAAATTCGCAACCAATTCAGATACTTACAATGGTTGCAAATGTATGGATTTTTTTTGCATCACTTTGGGCGAAATTTAATAGACCTGAAAAGACGAATTAGAGACTTTTTGAGTTTATTCCCGCGAGATTTCACCGCAAGACGATCCTGTGGGTTTCTTGCACGAGTTTTGGTTTCCGATTTTTTTTTTTTTTTATGGAAATTTAGCTATCTGTTCTGTTTATTAAATTTCGCCTCCGCCCCCCCCCCACCCCACTACATTGGGAAGTAGAGATACACTTTCACTAACACCTTAATCAAAATGGCTACTATACTGCATAGCAACTTGTATTTCCTGTTTCATCTATGGGTTTAACCACTGCTAAAATCAGATTTCTCCTGCTGCACAATTCTGTAGTTAGAGTTTAGCTGTACAGGTAAATGCAAACACTGATTTATATAACTGGAATAGGTATTGCCTGGGTGAATGTGGTAGTGTAAACCCTGCGGTTGTTTATTTGCATCTTGCTTTACCCTGTGGCTAAATATTGGCACGTGTGGAAACTCACCCTGCCTATACCACCTGTAACTGGAGCTCTGTGTTTGTAATGTCTCCTTAGGGTTGTAAGAAAATTTCTTTACAGATCAGATTTTGTTTGAGAGCATTAGACATTTGACAGAATATTGCTTCTACTTTACTACTGGGACATGGTAATAGCAGTCATTTCCACTGTTTAATAAATACACCCTTAAATGCTTCTTCTTCTTTGTTTTTAGGGATGTTTTGAGCTAGGAAACCTCTTTATTATTGGTCCCCGAGGCAGTTAAAACTAAAGCAGCACTATATTTTTGAGAAATGTTGATACTATGAAATACATTAGTTGTCATTAAATGTTTATTGTCAGTTAAAATCTTTTTTGGCAGCTTGAAATCCTACACAACAGTCATAACACTTAGGGGGTTATTCTGTAAACTCCGAATTTGCCCTTCCGAATATACTGATAGCGAACACCCATTATAAAGTCACGACCGCAACAATTCTCCTATTGTAAAATGCGACTGCAACAATTTTTTAGTCGCGGTCGCGATTTTATAGTAGGAGTTTGCTATCAGTGAATTCAGAAGGGCAAATTCGGAGTTTACGGAATAACCCCCTTAGGGAGAGAACAAACAATGTTGAACCATGGTTATAGATATACAGAACAATGAATTATTTTGTTCAAATACTTCAATTTCCATACAAATCCTTTAATCTGGGCTGAGTCCAATGGAGGAAGAGCTAGAAGAAGTCATTAATGATTTCTATGAAAATGTGAAGAATTGGAAGCGACCAATTACAAGTCCTGAATAGGATTAATATTTGCATATGTAAGTAGGGTGGAGCTGTGATCAGGATAGCATAGGTTTGCATAGAAGGTTCTTTTCTACTACGATAGGTAAATAAGGAGCTACCGTGATGGGACCTCATTTGTGTAGTTTACATGTCTTTTGTCACCACTTCATTTATCCATCAGCCAGATATCATTACTGGAAACTCTTTAACCATTTGCATTTTGTCCAGGATACATTTCCGTTTGACATTACGATTACACGTGACTGCTTAGCCCAGTGGGGAATTATCATGGGTGACAACATGTGAAAGATTCATACTGAGAATATTCTATAACTTGTGCAAATTCAACTAGAACATTTAAAAGCGAAGCCAGAAGGCAAAATGGCAGTTAATGTTGGGGGAAACCATTCCAGGTGTGATTTTATTTTCCCTTAAAGAAAATGTCGGCCTTAACATTAATTTTTAATATGTTGGAGAGAGTGGTATTTGGGGCCAATCTAAGGGTGGGAGGTGCCCTGTGCAATACTGAACACAGTGCCCCCTTACCCCCTGGCAATGTTGAGGCTCCCCTCCATAGTCAGCTCCAGTACTCTGCATCTTATGTTTTTTCCTGCTGGAGGTTGAAGCATCACCCCCTTTATAACTGACACCCCAAAACAAGGCCCTGGTGGTACTCACAGTTATTCTTAAACTGTTTTAAATACAGATTTTTATTTAAAACCCAATTATTCTGACACTTTCAAAACATTCTATTCAGTGCTCTCTTTAAAGCAGTTTCACTGGGCTGTTAGCTTGAACAGAACCAGCGAAGATTTATTATGCAGTTGCCAGTTCAAGCGTATATTGGTGTCTTCCCTTCCTTATTCATTTATGGTTAGAAACTTGGCAGCTTTACCGCTGGCACCAATCTTATTCCAAAGACTGAGGAAGTCACATCATTTAGACATATCCTGAGAACACAACCCTCTTATTTTTCAGTGCAAACGATTAATGTTACCTACAGAATTCAGCTGAAGGAATCAATCCTTGCTTTGTGCGATCAGCCGGACAAATGCCAGACTCTCGTCCTCCAGAAGGTCAGTATCAAAACATAGTAAATGTCCGACCCACCTTTCGCTTCCAGTTAGTGAATGCCTTGTCTGTATTCCGCTTTCTTGCAGATAACATCTTTTTACGAGTCTGTCCCCGGATTTGACAGAATCGAAGTACATAATATCACGTGAGTAACACCTGAATAACAAGTTGCAGTGTTTCTGTTCTATAGATTTCCATTTACGTAAATAAAACTCGCCAATGTATTTTTTTAGTAGACGCTAATTCACAGTCAGATTGTATTAACAATTTCCAGTGGAAAAAAATGCTTTTAATAAAATCTAACCAAATTATGTTTTCATGCAGTGCAAAATTTAATTCTCGGGGGATTGAAACCATATTTAATGAGCGAATATTTGCTAGAAAGTAAGCATTCGTAAAATCATTCAGGCAGTAGTTACTCAGTCGTCTATAACAGATCATAATTATTTTCCTGATGAACATTTTTAGACAAGAGTTTCTGTCTCCTTGCTTGGAACGTCCCGGAACTCAGTGGCGTAGCGCTTGCTTTGGGCGCCCGGGGCGGTCTGCGGGGGAGGTGCTATCGGAGAATAGCGATGGCGCCCCCCTCCGCTCGGCACCCGCCCCCTGCTCTCGTCCCCCGCCCCCTGCTCTCGTCCCCGCCCCCGCCCGCCTCTATA
>JAKJJM010180166.1:0-10871 GCA_021901965.1 Pipa carvalhoi
CGATTGCGGAGGAGCGCAATCGAGATCTCGCCCAATGCGATCGCAAGAATTCTCGCGCGATTAAGCCCACAAAGACTCAATCGAGTCTTTGCGGTCTTAATAACTTCCGCCCAATGCCTTAATCAACCCAAAGAAACATTGGCTCAATTGTGCTAAGTATACAGTGGAACCTGAATTACACAAATCAACCTGGCGCCCATTTTCTAAGTCTCTATAATTATTCTCAAGGGGATCTGGGATCTGCCCACTGACCACTGCCCCGACAGTCAGCCCTGCAGCACCAGCAACCAGTGGGGCCCCCCTCCCTAATCCTAATAAATTTAGCTTTATTAATTCTGGTGGAAGGGTGCGGTGTTGTTTAGTGTCCCCAAGAGTTATGGGGAAGCTGTTCACTCGGGTGTGAAGCTTATTATGTTTTGGACTGAGCAAAGTTGAGTATACAAAATTATATTTTTTTGCACCTGGAATGATCAAAGCCTTGTTGCACCAATGACTACACGCAGAAAAGAATTAAATCCTTAAATACTGAATTCATTGTTTTTGCAGTATGGCTGGATTAATTCTTTTCCATTAGTTCATTTAAATTAAATCAACAAAACTGAGCTTTGAGTAGAGAAATGTTTCAAAACTACATTGTAAAGTGTCAGTTTAGATTTAGACTATGATGCCATTCAAAGAGCAGACATATAAATGAAACTAGGTATAATGTAACACTTGCTCTCAAGGGCTGCACATCAGATGTAAGTTAAACTAAAGACAGAGGGTTTATATGCAGTGCATCAGACAGATAACAGCTGGATGGGCCCTTGCTAAGATAACATTGTGATCAATCTTATTGCTGCATTTAAGCCTCTTAAATGAGATGCCTTGTAGCTTTGCACCCTTGAGAAATATAGTGTATTACTTCATTTATATGTTAGTCTATACACGGCAAGCATTCAAACAAACTCTTAAAGGAGAACTAAAGCAGCAAAAAAAAAAGCTATATTAAATAAGTACGTTATAGCAAGCTCCAGCGATGCACTCCCAGCTTCATCTGTGCTGTATCTTCATTGCACGGAGGCAGACTTCACAGAGCTATGGAGGGCCCAGCTGCCAGCCTGAAGCTCCTCCCACACACTGTCACCGACAGTGAAATAGAGCGTTTACATCATCGCGCTCATTTCTTCCCCAATGAGAGCTCTCCTCTCACCAGGGCACAATGAGCTTGATGATGTAATAACTCATTTGCATAAGGGGCGGAGCTTCGAGCTCCTGTGACAGCCTAAGCGCTGTAAAGTCTGCCTCTGTGCAGTGAAGATACAGCACAGATGAAGCTGGGAGTACATCGTTGGAGCTTACTATAAGGTACTTATTTAATGTAGCTTTTTTTTTTTTTTTGCTTCTTTAGTTCTTCTTTAAAGGACCAGCAACCCTAGAAATGGAAAAATGTCCATTTGTATTGGCATGGTAGTTATTTTTACACACTGCATGGAGTTTGTATGTTCTCCCCACACCTGCATAGGTTTCCTCCGGGCACTCCAGTTTCCTCCCACATTCCAAAAACATACATCTGTGTGTATGTGTGTGTGATTGAAGAGAGAAACTAGATTGTAAGCTCCACGGGGCAGGGACTGAAGTGAATGATGAATCTCTATAAAGTGCTGTGTAATATATCGGCGCTATACAAATACAATCCAATACCGATACCAAAAAGTACAGTAAATAGACCCCTCCAATTCCCATTGCATTCAGTGGATCGTTAGATAATACATATTCATGAAGGGCCCCAGAAAACCCAAAGTGAAAGTAAATTTATTTTTAAAACAACAAATCATGAAGAAGCTTTAAATGAATATCAGGCATTTTGATTTTTTGGTGTTGTTTTAGGTATAAGCCAGTGGACAGTGGATGCACAAAACATGCCTCCTCTGCCTCGTTAAGTTTAGGTGGGAGTTGCTATGTTAATGACTTAGATGAGGCATTTCTAGACTGCAATTAAACATGACCCCCGCTGGTCACATATAAAAAGTGTTACTATATTGTTGTCTATAAAGAAAGCCTTCACTAAGGAACTTTAAAAACTGGCCTCCATTCACAGATAAACATGCATACAGTATATGTAAATAAGGAATGTTCTGTGACCACAATAATGCCTTCATCATGCAGTAAAAAGCACCCTAGAATGTACATTACAGTGTAGTAATGTACACACAGTACTGGGTATTAATAACATGGGACATACATATGATAATGTGAAACAACCCCTTCCTCTACATACCATCTATTTATGTCCGGTTTGGCACAAAGTATTTACTGGTGGGAGGGGTGAGTTGGCCCATGGAAATGTTTTATTTGAGGGGTCTGAGTTATTATGTTTTTATATTTTTTCAACAATTTCTGTGAATCTAAGTAAACATGCACATGCATTACCTAGACACACATAGTAACGTGCATTAAATAGGTTGGAAAACTTTCTGTGAACTACATCTTCATACTGTCCATGTGCATGATGCTATAGTATGGGTTAAGGTTAAACTTAGCCCATGTTTTGTGACCTGCCCATCACTATTGCCATCAAATTATGAATTGTTAAAGGCAAAGACATTATTGTTGACAATCAGAAATAGTATTCATGGTAGTCATAAAATGTGTCTTTAACGTGCTTTAGACAGAGAAGCCTTCAGTTGTGGCAAGGTAAAAAGTGTCTGCATCTCATATGTATAAATATTAATATGCACGGAAGAACTATTGTGGGTACATGGTAAGCTATGCCTACCCCTGACACTGTTTATGCTGAAATAAATGCAAACTACATAATCATTAACCTATCTACAGAGCAAATGACATTGACACCTGTAAACAATTAGAAGACTGGCAATGATTTGTAAAGTGGATCATTTAATAATGTTAACCAGAAACAAATAGAAAAAAAAATTGTAATCCTTGTAACAAGGGTATTGAGAATGTGTTGTTCAGGGTAAAGGGCTTATCAGTATAAAAATGAACATAATTAAAATTATTTTTATATTCAGAATGGCAATTGCACCAATATGTGCCATGAGAAGATTGTGAGCTTCATGAAGGACCACACAGAGTCTCTGGGCATGACAGTGGCAGGTGGGACATCCAACTGGGAATGGGACCTGCCTATATTTGTGACAAGCATAGACCCAAATGGAGTGGTTGGGAGAGATGGCACACTGAAAACAGGTTAGTGAGCTACTAAACTGGCATGTACTAAACAAATACAGTATATTAACAAACATATACATGCATATGCATATACTAATACACACAGAATAACTGTCTTACTAATAATGCTATAAGTAAATTCCTTCCTGTAGTTAATGCACTAGCCATCACAACAGAAAGCAGGACAATACCATCCCTCTAAATCAGTTGCTTTGTTAAAATTCCAGCATTCCTTGTCTCACAGGTCGGCCTGATGTCTGTTAAAAAGGTAAATGACTGGCTACAGCACAATTCTGAAATAACAGAATGCTAATGGACACTTTTATTATGTCACATCACCACATTTCCATTGGCAGTTGTGTTAATGGGTGTGGGCTTGACTGTACTGTTACTGGATAAGTCATAGCAGTCACTTTGCTGCCCTACACATAGCATTGCATTTTATAACAACAAGAGGGGAGGTCTGTTAGAATTGGACTGTTTCTTTAAGCTGAATGGTATCTCTATATGACTGCCATCCTATAAGTAGTTAAATAAGCATAACCTATCACTACTCTTTGGGCGTCATTCCGGTAGCTCCGAATTTTCCGTCCTGAATTCACTTATAGCGAACTCCCATTATAAAGTCATAACCGTGACAAAAAAAGTTGTCACCGTCGCGATTTTATAATGGAAGAATTGTCGCGGTCGTGACTTTATAATGGGAGTTCGCTATAAGTGAATTCGGGAAGGAAAATTCGGAGCTACCAGAATGGCCCCCTTTAACTTTAAATAATTATATGGTAAAAAGTGTTGTTAATTTAAATAAGGAATGTTCAATTTGGACACTCCCAGCTATTGTTAAATTACAATTCACTGTTAGAATTACAATTCTAACAATGATCCTTTGGCTGATTAAGAAGAAGGAAGTCATGTAGCAGTCATGTAATGGTATTCCAGCTGGAAAAATGATTTAAAGGACTAGGTAACTTTAACAACAAAGTGGAGGCCCACCCTGAATTTATTTGAACAAGCTGTTTACCAGATCCAAAACAATTTTACCTTTAAATTTCTCGTAATTGTTCTTTTTAAACAAGGATTACATTTTACTTTACATATCACCCAACAAGGACAGCTGATCTGATTATTTACTTTGCAGGATCATGGCCTCCTTTCATAAACCAAGGCCGAACCATGAGTTGTGTTGCCATGGTGAGCTCCCACATCAATCCCTTGCAACATAATGCATTATAGCCCAATAATAGATTTACCCGTTAACTGCCAGGTGTTTCTGCTTAATAAAACATCTGCCTTTGTATTCTCACACTGTTGCGAAAGGTTAGCAGGTAAGATGCAGATTAATGAACTAGTGCAATGCAGTCCATTACAAATGAGAGCACAGAAGATTTCACAGAAGATCAGGAGATCAAGATTTGTCTTTGGTGAGAGCTGGTGGGTTAACAGTCTCTGCATAGAAAAATTCAAATTATGTTTTCGATCTTTTTGCCTGTTTTTTGGCTGTTGTCACAGCAAAAATGGGGGCGAAAAGGTCGAGAATATAATTTTCAACCTTTTTGCCTGCTTTCGTCATGAAAAACAAAGTCGAAAAAACATTGTTTTCAACTCTTCTAAATTTCGCCCTCACTCTGCTTTCTGTTTGCTATTATCAGTCACCTTAGCAACCAAACATGAGTTTAAATTTCATCTTCTATAGTGGTAGAATGGAAATAAAATAATAAATAATAATAATAAAAAAAAAATCGATCTGCATATGTGCTTCAGTGGCGGTTTCACCAAAATGAGATAAGGTGCGGGTACTTTGTGATGGACTATGTCACATACAGAGGGAGGAGCTTCTCATCTCACAATCTTAGGCTGAGAATTGTGAGATGGAAACTGCTCGTGCAGCAGTACTGTTAGTGTACTGCTGCTGGGCACGATCAGGTACATAGCAGGTAAGGCTATATACCTGTATAGTTCTCCTTTAACTTCAAAGATAACATTTTTACAAGTGCTGTATTTGAATAACTGCCATACCAATCCAAATAGGAATTTTAGTTTAGTTTATGGATCTTTGAGGTTAATATTCCCTATAGCTGAAAATCATTTGTCAGTAGTGCATGATGCCTGTTTTTGTTGTTTTGCTCACAGGTGATATTTTGCTGAATGTTAATGGCATTGACCTAACTGGAGTAAGTCGCAATGAGGCAGTTTCTTTGTTAAAAAATTCTTCTTCCTCCTCTGTGGTTCTAAAAGCCCTGGAAACGAAAGACTATGAGGCTGAAGAGGATAATATCAACAATGCCCTTTTAATGGACAACCTTCAGCAAGGCTCAGAGAGCAGGGAGTGGTTACCTGTCTGGGTCATGTGGTTAAAGTTGCCTCAGTAAGTCCAGTTTTCATTCTATTTCTCTAATAGGGGCATGGGTGGAAAGATTTATATTTCTTGGGCAGTTCCCTCTTTTTGTCTTTGCTATTCACTCCAGTGATGTGTCCTAATTAAAGCCAGATTTGGTTTAAGAACTGTGCGTAAGCATGTGTTTTCCTTTCCTATTTGGTTGTGTGCAAGGCCACTGCTAGGACACTGTACAGGAAGTTATAATTAATGACACTGAATGTGAATTTAAATATTATGATTGATATTTCCACACAATAGGCAACGTGGTTTAGCTTGGAGACTAAACATATTGTTCACTCTTTTGCCATGTTTTAGATTAGTATCTAGTATTTAAAGCTTATCCTTTAAGAAAAATAGAACTGGATGACCTCTAAGAGTGGACCCCAGTGTATCATACAGAGAGTAATACACTTTGTATGACATTGTAATCATGATTTTTTTACAAGCCTTCATCATAAGGGTCTATTAGATATTCATCCCTCTGTGTGGAATGAGCTCCACAGCACTAAATTACCTGAAACATACCAACCCAGTTTATTTATACACACCATTCAGCCTGAAAGAATTGGTAAAATTCCTGATTCCAAAGTAAAAGTACAGTACTGTACCAAAATTATTTCTGTGGCAGATGCATGATTTTAATGTAGGAAAAAGGACTTGCGTATTAAGGTATCAATTAGAGCATTTATAAATTTATTTAAATGCTAATGCATCCTTGCAATCAGCTTCCACGATGGGCCCGAGGTGCCTCGGTCCCACACTGAGGGTGTCACATATGATATCTTATCTAAATGAATAATATGCACTGGTATTTCTATAGATTTTCCTATTGTTTTTAAGCAGGGTTGATTCTACAGGGTTTAGTGGACATCATATCCTCAGTTGTGGCCAGAGCTTCCAATGGGTAGATATGGGGTACTGCTATGGGGGAACAAGCCATCTCAGCCCCATTCAGTCAGTCACATGTGGATTTTTGAGTACTGATCAATGAAAATGATGACAACCTGGGCATTTAGCAATTTTACTGGTTATTTTGAAGGGTCAATGTTTTGTAAATAATACATTTAACAAAATAATTTCTAGTGGTGGCTCTAGTTGTGGCTCCCCATTGTTTATGCTAAGGTTTACACTATTTCCTTATGAGATACCAAGATTGGTCCCACTTGGGTATATCCTTTTTACAACCTCTGTGCTGTGAGATTACTTATGTTCCATTTGCCTGTCCTGTAACTATTGTTTGTCTTATTATTGTTTTCTTCACCCATTCTCTTTTGGCTGGAAGAGGGGCTTGGAGGCCACTAGGGTTACTACCATTTGAGCAGTTCTCTATGTAGCATGAATATGTTGCATTTGTTAGTCAGGCTAATAAAGAAGCTTAAAATAATGAACTGTAAATTGAGAATTTCTTCAGTCAATTCCCTAATTTCTTTCCAGATTTCTATAAATCTCTTTTCAGCAATATACCATCTCTGATCATGGCAGGTGAATATTTAGGGTGTTATTCATAAACGTTAACCAGGGTGTATCATATTTCTCCTTGTTATAAGCATTGTGGTATTTATTTTTGTGGTTCTGAAGGTATATAAATTGAAGGAAATGTAAAAACTTGTGATTATTCTGCAGCACAAGTATTTATCATATTCTTGTCTACAAAGGTAGGCAATATGTATGTGGGAGAAAGCTTCTGATCACTTGCATACCAAATGCTTGTAGTATCATTTTGCCTTGACCTTTTAATATTCTTACGTTATAACCTCCTTTTCAACTCTGTACATATTTTTCAGACTTTTCTTACCTGCATCACTCTAAATAAATAAATACAATGATACTGAAACATAAATGTAGCCAGCTAACAAAGAAAACATGATTTAGAAATCTTAAATGGAAATATGTTTATTGTGGTAGAACCAGATGTAGAACTTTGCATTTGTAAAGACTTAAAATATACAAAGCGTTAAAAATAGCTTTTAGGGCTTGTATTTTTATAAAACATAATAGTATTCTGGAGGGCTATACAAATTAGAAAAATAAACTAGCCTTACGTACATATATTATCTGGCCTGTAATCAGGTTATTTACAGGGTAGCTATTGCATATTCCCAGGACTCCAGCTGAGAAATGATTAGAATATCATTGTCTGACTTTGCCCAGATGTTTAACACAAGTTCCAGTAAAGAAACTGTGGTGTTCTTAGAACCTTTTGGTTTTTAAACACTTCATGTAAGTCACTTACAGGAAACAGCTGCATGTTTTGTAAGTTAAATACTGCTCTTGTGCATTCCAAAACTGATCAATGAATTCATGGAAAATGTAGATGATAAAAATAGCCCTTTAAAAAAAATAAATCAATAAATAGAACTAAGACTAACATAGAACTAAAATTGCATCACTTTTTATTTCCCTATTAAAGAGACATCATCACCAAATCTTCCACATCTATATACATTACTCTTCCATATTTTTATGCAAAAGATACACAGCTTTCATAAAATTGTCACTTAAAGGGCTATGAATCTCACAAACCTGCTATTGGCATGGCAGCTAGTCCTGTTTGGTCTTCTTGGAATTTGATTTCCTGAATTTTGTTGTTTTATGGTGAACTTCATATTGATGGTTGGAGCCATTTTTATAAATTGGGCTTTCCAGGAAATGCTCTCTATTTTGCTACACACTGTTTCTGTGAGTTGCAAATGCATAAACCTGTGGCAAACAGCCAGGGAGAGCCCTTCCTATTAATTTACATTAGGTGCTGCTGGCGGCTGCTTACCTTTTTGTTACCAGGCATCATGGCTGATTTAGGTCACGCAATTGAATATATCACATCGCTATTGAATCTCTAATTTTTGCTGATGGAGCAAGGAGAGTCCAAGGAAAATTTAGAAAACACCCCTGACTGCCATTGGTTTTCTGCATTTTTCTGCATGTATAAAACCGCATAACAGCATATGCAGAGTTGGGATATTCCCTAAGGGCACTGACAGACAAGGTGTTGATGACACTGTTTAAAGCTAGCACCAAAACACCAACAAAACAAGGGCTTCCTACATCTCTTGATTTCAATGGTGACCATGTCAAAACAGTCTCACACATACGCATGCAGTACCCTGCAACACTGTAGCCTGAGGCAATGAGCATATATGTTTCTGAAACAAAGAAAGCCAGAGACTGAAGGGAGGCTTTGGACAGCAGAGAAATGCACACAACATATGCAGTGCAGCTCTGACAGAAAAAAAGTTTAAAAAAAGACTTTTTCTTTAAATATTGTCTGGTCTATAAGCAAATACCCTCCCACTGCCATTATTTCCACCTGAACTTTATGCCGTGGGCCCAACTGCCTGACTAAGTGAAACTAAATGCATTTGTAAACTAAGATATCATCTATTGCAGACATTATGCAGATTCTTTTTTAAGTGCAGAAGACTTGTGTTTAGTATATTTAATTGTGTATGGATATTTTCATTTGTTGATGTTAATGTTCCTTTAAAATTGTTGAAATGACAATGCCAGTAATAGTAAAAAGTGCTGAAATCAAATCAAACCCTGATGTTTAAAGGGAACTCATCATCCGCAAATCTTTCTTTTTTTTTTATATATTCCTATTTTATTTTTTGATACATCCATGGGTACTAATGCAAAGTTTTTTGGAACTGAAGATATGCAAGTTTCTATGTAAATGCCTTATCTCATGTCTCTTTTATGCACTGTGCTAAGGAGCGTCCCAGGCTGCACTGAGGAAAACAATTGTTATAAAAATATAGCCTGTGTCTCAGTCATTAAGCAAAGCAGGGCTACTGAGTTAGTATAGAAGAAGCAAGGAAAAGCAAACACTAACGGAATATAACTTTTCTCAGACATAAAGTAAATATGCTTTTTTTAATGATAATCTAATTTAATAAGCAGCATACATTGTTTAGGTCACGAACAAGAACATTTTTATGATAATATTCCTTTAAGGGTGACCGTGCGTAGTTGCTAAAACCATAAAATCACCCCTATGTTTACTCCCCTGTTTATAATACTTATAATTGTAACAGTATAATGTGAACTAAATAACATGTGTCCTTTAGATAGCTCTTTTACAATAATATGAGTTCACATAAGTTGAATTGCCTAATACTCAATGATTCTGCAGCCCAAATATATCCATCAAACTACTAGCCAGTCTTGACACCAGTGTTATATTCTAAGATGACTTTGTTAGTATGTAGTGCTGAAAAATCCATATTGTGCATATGATAGTTGTACTCTGCCTCTTCAACATCTGGTGCCTCTCAGTATATAAATCCAGAACATGTACCAAAAGTTAAATACTTTACAGTCAAATACCCATTTTACACTGTTCTTGGGACTTGGGGTATATCTGTAAAATAAAGGAAAGTGTATGGACCATGGACATTCTCCAATAGGGACAAAGCACTTTGTGCTAAAATTGCAGACCGCAGTAATTAACCCAACTTACTATTGCTTGTAAACGCTAATGAGATACTCCCACTCTTTTTCACTATTGTAAACACACAGGACATGGTGATCCTTCTTTTTCTATTCATTTCAGCTTGAATTGCTGTGATTGCTTTCCTTGGCTGAGACATCTTTGAAAGGCTTAAAAATAATACCCTTCAAGCTATGTGGACTAATATAAAAATATACACAGATCCTTAACCCTAGCCACCACTTACAGTATATACAGTATATGAATGCTAAATATACAAATGTAGAATGTTCTCTGCACCCTGCAAACAATGCTGCCATACATTATGGTCTGTGTAATGGAAAGTAGATGCAAGGCAAACACATTGTGTAAACAGAATATACATTTACTAATTAGGGAACAAAGTTAAGAAGAATTCATGCTAAAAGATATGGGATTCATATTTTAAATAATAGAGGTTAAATGTAGCAGGAAAGTAACAGGATTTCTCAGTTACAGGAGAACTATAGTCAGATTACATCTTTACATATGCAGTACTATACCATAGTAAAAAGCATTTCTCCCTAGTAGTTTTTTCATTTGAAGCTGGATGATTTAATACACTGCACTGCAAAACTCCTGCACCAGGAAATGTGTGAGTGACAGTTAGTTTTCCATGAAAAGGTTCCCTCCCCCAGACATTTTTGTCTAACGGTTAACGGTAAACATCTCTTCACAAGTTACTTTCCTCTGTAATCTCCTGCATAAACAAGCATGACTGATGAGGCCAAAAGGTCAGCACTCTACTTAACCAATAACAATCAGTCTGCTTTTTCTTCTGTGTTTAGCAGTTATATCTCACACATTTCCTGGTGCAGAAATTTTCCACTGCTGCCTAATAAATCAATCTGC
>JAKJJM010180201.1:0-11906 GCA_021901965.1 Pipa carvalhoi
AGGTTGTCACTGCAGTTAAACTTGTCAGTATTCAGTACAGGGAACTGCAGCAGGCAGGGATTAGTCCCTCCATGCCATGAGGTTCTCCCTCCATGTCCCTGCTCCTCTCTTCTTGTTCTGGGGGCAGGTTAAAGTGCAATCCCAGCATCCCTATCCTGATGATGTCACTAATCCCAGCATCCCTATCCTGATGATGTCACTATTCACACAATCCAGGAAGTAACACCACAGGGGGAGTGACTGCAGCAGCTAAAGTAAGTGATAAACCTGCTCCCTACACCTGTTTATTATTACATATGCTTATTGATGCATATTATTCATACTGACATACTATAAACTTTTCCTTATATAGGCCTATCATAAAATGTTGTCTATTAGGGTGATATGTATACACATGTGATACTAAATTGGATGTACCATTTGTGTTTGTTTTAGTCCTTTTAAGTGGTTTTATATTTCTCATCCCACCTTTTTGATTTTTTTAATCCATTAAAGACAAAAAAAAATTTGAGTGTGTTTATGGCACTTTTCCATCAATAACAAATAGAAAAATATTGTTTGAAAAAAATCGATAGAAAAGTATCGTTTAATATTTTTTAACATTGCTAAAACGCGAGGAGGTCGAAATTCGACCTTCTCAAGCTTTATAAATTTCACCCTATAAGTGGGTACTGTTCTCTCTTCTATCTGTATACAGGGGCGTGGCGTGGGGGGGCGGTCTGCCCTGGGCGGCACGTGGGGCAGCACATGGGGCGGGCATGCTATGGGGGCGGCATATTCTCCTCCAAAGGGGCGGCCGCCTCCACCGCCCCGGGTGCCGCAAACTCTGGCTACGGCGCTGTCTGTATTATAGTGTTTACTAACCCTCTGTAGCACCTAATTTTATACACTTTATTATTCTATATTTACTGTACACTATTAGCTTTGCTTGCATCTCATCTTGTAGATTTTTTAGCTGTTATCTGTTAGCGCCTTTCTTTACCATTGCTATAATGCAGGAGTGTCAAACTCTGGCCTGCGGTGTAATTATATTTGGCCCGCGAGAAAATACCAAGGGGGTTATTCCGTAAACTCCGAATTTGCTCTTCCGAATTCATTGATAGTGAACTCCCATTATAAAATCGCGACCGCGACTAAACAATTGTCGCTCGTCGCGATTTTAAAATGGAAGAACGGTCGTGACTTTATAATGGGAGTTCGCTATCAGTGAATTCGGAAGGGCAAATTCGGAGTTTACGGAATAACCCCCCAAATGTCTACTAGAACTGGCCCGCCAGTAGACACTGCAAATACTACAAATCCCAGAATTCTCTGCTGGTGCGTTGGCATATCAATCGGGACCCACAAGCGTCCCCCCTCCTGTTGACATTAATTATTGACCTCATGCAACCAGTCACATCAGGACGCCCCTCCCAAAAATAGCCAAGCGAAAAGTGGAAAACAGAATCTTCTAGGAAAGTGGGAAACAGAATATCCACAAATGTAAAGGACAGACCTGTTTGTAAAGGTTCATCGTTATATCTGAGGAGAAGGAAGGAAGAACTTACTCAATTGTAGACATTTTTTCAGTAAATATCAAGGTTGGCCCACGACTTTGTCCAAGTTTTTAATTTTGGCCCCTTGTGTATTTGAGTTTGACACCCCCTGTTCCATGTACCTGTTTGTCAATGATGTATTTTACCAGAGATATGTTTCTGATTATATATCACCAAGACATGCATTATCAATATAATTCCGATGATGTTTCTGTTCTCACTCCATTGCCCCTCCCTATATGTCCTCACTCGTATGCCTGTACATTCCTCAAGTGCGCTCCTCCCAAAGTAACCAGCTTTACATGCCACACACCAAGACTGCCCTTTTCTCTCTCTGCCCCCCACATCTGGAGTACTATACCCCTTTATCTTCACCAGGAACATTCCCTCTGCACTTTTAAAACCAACCTGAAATCCTACCTTATGGAGCACTAGCACTATTTATATGTATATATTTTATTTTATCCTTATTTATGCTTATTATATGTATTTATTGACCAATGTTTCAGCACATTGTTATAAGCTCTTATTACTTCTTTATCTGTGTATGTAATGTCTTCCTCCCACCTAGACTGTAAGCTCTACGGGGCAGTGACCTCCAACCTCTTGTGTCAACCACAACCCGGCACTTAAAGTGATGTATCCTAATGATACTGTACTTGTATTGTATAATGCCCTTTTCCCATGTCTGTATTATATTTGTATTGCTGAATTGTACAGCGCTGCGTAAATCTGTGGTGCTTTATAAATATAATTATACATACATATACATATCACCAATACATACATTACCAATATGTTTCTGATGCATACACTAGTACTATGCAGTTTTCATGCCATTGCCTCAATATATTAGCCTTTGCTAATTAGCTAGGACAAATGTAAAGATTAGAATCTTGTTTTTTTCCTTTTTTTAATTTTTAATAAAGCAAGGTTTACCGTGGATCAGTTTGACTCAGGAGAAAAAAATAATTCTTTCCATCTGCAATTTTCTAAATTGAGTTATGCCAAGAATATAATCACCCATAGCTAGGAATATTACATTGCCAAGCTAGAAACTGCTGCTCTACTAAATCAAGAACAAAAAAAAATCCTTTTGAGGTTGCAGTAGTACAAGTTTACTGTATTCCATCAAGCAAACTTCCATTTGTGGTTACATGATCTGCCCCCACTCTGCCAAGTTCACTTCAAACTTCTAAATAAATTTGTGTTCTATTTTGTTTAAAACCTTTGGAGGATTATGATCTTTTTCTGTTTTAAATCTCCCACATTGAGCGCTCTTATGAAAAATATATTAAGCCTTTACAAATCACTTGAGTTGTTTTGAAGACGTTTGGCTTAAGAAATCGCACATATATCTTGTTTTTGTGCCTGTTTTCTCCCAAAGAAAATTGTTCAGCAGCTGCAGTTTCGCTGTGTGCCAATATCAAAGTTTTATTTCAGTTCCAGAGTTTTTTTTTTTCATTCATTTATTTTTTTTTGTTTTCTTTCATTTTATCTATTTTAAATATCATATATATATTATGTTACATAGACTATTATTAGACTATTTGGCAGGGGTGCATAATCAACACCAGGGCCCCATCTCCCCACGGGACACCAAAAGGGTCATAACAGTGGTAGCTGCGACCCCTGCTGGTATGCATTTTGGGGATATTTATAAGGGGTCAAGAAGCGAAAACATTTTTTTTTTTTACTTTTTTCACCATCACGCAATATTTGGGAAATTCCCCTCCCTTCCCCCCAAAAAATTTTTTTGGCCTTTGCAAAAGTAATCAACTTTTTATTCAATAAACTTTCTGATGTTTTTTAAACCACCCAATAACAGTAAAAACTATTCACCACTCCTGGCTTAAACTGTTGATTTGTATGGGACACTGTACCACTGACATCCAAAGCCCCATTCCTAGTCATTTCTTCTATTAGGCTGTTCCTTATCAGGTAGGATTTAAATACCCAATGATCCTACCTGATAAAGAACTGTACAATAGAAGTCTATGGCAAGCTTCTCTATTGGATATTTAAATCTTAGCCCCACCCACACCCCCTGGCATAGGGTGGGGGTATAGGGAGTCCCAAGGACCCTAAATTATTAGGACCAGTGGCAAAAGTAGAGCAGTGGTAGTAACTTGGATAGGGCCCCCCTGAGCCCTGAGGGACATGATCACACTGTTACATCAATGCACCGCTCAGTTTACAACTTACAATTTAGATCTATGTTGTTTAGGTTTTAGATGTTTTCTACTATATTTTTCGCTCCAAATAGGAAAAAAAGTGGGAACAAAATTCAGGTAAAATTGAAAAGGCCAAAACTGACTTTTTTGACCCTATTATAAATATCCGCTTATATCAGTGTTCTCAAACTTGCGGCCCTCCAGCTGTTGCAAAACTACAATTCCCATCATGCCTGGACAGCCATTGGCTGTCTAGGCATGATGGGAATTGTAGTTTTGCAAAAGCTGGAGGGCCGCGAGTTTGAGAACCCTGGCTTATATGTTTTTAATAATGAACTTTAGATTTTAAACTCTATAGAAGAGGGCCTTTCAGCTCCCTATATCATTTAATGCTGTGATGCTTTTATTAGCATTTTGTGCATTCCCACCAAAGATAACAGAGTTTTATAATTCAAAGATAAATAATAAAAGACAATAATCACAATCACAATAATCACCCAAAAAAAAACTGCTACTGGGCTTGCTCGATTCGCGAAACTGAATGGAAGTGGGAGTGAAGAGGATCGCGGCAGCTGCCAAGGACAGAAGAAATCAGGTGCGTACGGAGAGGAGCACTGGAGCTTATCTCATCCCTTCGTAAGTATCTCCGCCCTTCCCTTTGCCAATCACCTCTTGACAATATGAGCCTATACTTTACCTTTAAGTAGCTGAAATTCTGTACTGAAAATTGTTTTAACATTTTTTTGTGAAGAGAAATTCCCTTGACCTATGAGAATAGAATTGTCCACTGAAAAGACATCAAGGCATATTGATCTCTTTTCAATGGACAATTTCATTTACCTTTGCAAAAGCCATCTCTGCATAATAGTTTGGTTTTTCCCTAATAAGGATCCATGGGTTTCTCATATGTCGTATGAAACGGAGCCAGTTTCCAGAACGGAAGTATAATTATATGTAAGGTTTGATCGAGGCTTGCGTGGTGAGGACAAGAGTGCAACTAGGCCAGAATTATACGTTACTAAACCAATATGTCATCATTGGCGCCTTGCAACAAATCTTTTGAAGTCTCTAGTAATGTTACAGAAATAGCACAATCTTTAATTTTAAGAAATATGAAATGTGTCTTTGATTAATGGAAAAAAAAAAGAGAATTTTTCCAGTAGCAAAGATAATTACTCTACCACTAAAACAGCTGGAAAATGAACCAAACTCTAATATACCCTGCCAAGGCATCAGCTATGTACAAAATGATAGTTGGGTTGTAAATGAGGAGTTCTCATTATACAGGAAAGACGATCTTCAGGTTTTTTTTTTTTCATGGAAATAAAAGACTATTTTAAACTATATAGTCATGGCAGCACTTTAGAAACATTAGAAGACCTCAGACCACTTTTCCAACCTTGCTTATTCATCAACGATCTTTATGTTCTGAGATGTGGTGAATTCTTGCACCACTTTGCAACTATTCACCTCAAGTGCAACAGCAATTCCCGCATTCATCATGTTTCAACGTGATTGTTTGCTCAAGGCATACAGGTGTGAATATACAGATCTGCTAAATTAAAGTGGCAAATTGTGGGGCTTGCGCCAGGGTTTTAGTTGTCATTCTGGCAACATTTCACTCAAAAAAGCTTTGAATATGTAGCAATCGAGTGCCAACATGAGCTAGGAATTGTTTACCTTATATATAATATGTAAAATCAATGTAAAGAGAATTCTTGCGATTCAGGCAATTATTCTATAGTGACAATACTGGGACCCAAAACACTTTAAAAAGAGGCTATTTCTGTCTTTAATATATTCATATTGCCAGTAGGTAGAAATTATAAATTATTGTAGCAAATTGAATTGTGCATAATTACACTAAACAGAGCATTGTTACAGTGATGGAGTACATTGTTGTGTAGTACTTTATGAGTATAATCTGGCTAATAGTAACAGTGGTATATTGTAGCAAATTTGTTACGGATAGGTGTATTGTAATGAAGTGATATAACACATCTTCTCTGATGTGAACAAACCTAGCTTGTCAGCCTATATTTCTAACCATTGCCAGCTATATAAGTTTATTTATTAACTTAATTTATTAACATTTCCTTTTGACTGTCTCTAGTTTATGGTGTTGTCCCTAGCCCTGCAGTCGATGTTAAAGATGAGGGTATTGCTAGTATTTTACTTATATTTAGATTGTAAGCTCTATGGGGCAGGTACCTCTTGTTTCAGTCACGGCCTGGCACTTATAGTGGTGTAGCCTCATGATTTCATGCTTACAATTTATGTCACTTGTTCTATGTTAAGCACTTTACCTGGTCTGTATTATAATTGTATTTTATTATACAGCGCTGAGTAACCTAGTGGTAGTTTATAAATAATATTATACATACATAATCACACATCCCTTTTTCCTGTGCCAAGGAATATTTGGCTAAGCTGTAAAAAAAACTAGTGGAGTCCAGTTCAGCTTCTTTTAAACCTTGACATTCGTTGAGGCTCCGCTCACCCCTGTTTCTTTATGCTATGAATCATAGCCTGGCTTCATAGTTACACTTTAATAAAAAGTATTTTTTGGGTTTCAAGTTCCTAATTCATACGCAAGGCTGTGCTACACATGTTTTGTTCAGTATCACAGCTTCCTATCACCGTCCCGGAGTTATAATTCATGTGGTTTGGCTGGTAAACAAACAAAGAAAATCAAAGAGAATTAGGGTGGTCAGAGGTCACGGAAGACTATAGTTCAATAGAGTGCTGCACAATACATGTTACAGCCTTTTGGCATAATAACTTGTTGTAGGTAGCCATCACATTACCCCTCTTTGTTGTGTTTAATATAGAGAACCCACTTGAGACCGATCTGTTTTTTTTTATACTGAATAGGCTGCATAGAAATGTTTTCCATTTTGTTATTAACAAGACTGTTTTTCTACTCCTTGATGGGATTATCTATCGAGACACAATGAAGATAAAACAAAAAAAAAACAATACATTGGGTATTTGATCTGTGCATGAGAAACCTTTTGAAGTGAAGAAGTTTCATGGCACCACTGGCATTGCGCTGTAATGAACCGCACTACAGATGTTACATTGTGTGGGGCTGTATGTATTAAAAGTTCTGGAACTTTGTCAGTAAAATATAGTTTGAATATAAAATTCTATTCTGAATCTATGAGTAAAAAAGGTGGTCACGTAAACAAATATAATCATGTGCAATTGCCTAATACTGGTTTTCCAGCTTATAATTTATATTACTGTATGGAAAATGTAAAAGCAGGAGTTTTCATTTATTGCGAATGCTATGAGAGGCGATGAGACTGGAGTATAGTGCCTGGACAAATACATTGATGAGATGGATAATGGTTGCACTGAAGAATGCAGTGGAACTTGCTGTATGCATCGGAGCTCATTAATAATCAGCCCAGAAGCAATAATAATATTATACTGTGTCTAACTATGTGGAAGAAAAACCCTTAAATGTTGGTGGAATTCTTATGTTTTATTAGAAGAAAATCAAAAGCTGCTTTAAATCTTACTAACCATAAGCTAACACTACACCCTGGCTAAGTAGCACTGTAGACCTACAAGGTGTCAGGGTACAACAAGAATAATCAATGCCTTTAATTCTGAAAAATATAGAGAGGCAAAAGTGACAACATATCCCACTAACTGTATTCTGTAAATATTCTATCTATTTCTATGTTACCTTGTCCCTATTTCATGTTGCCACTTAATCACAGTTGCCATTGTCACTTTTGAATGAATAGTCGCTTTATGCAAGACTGGAGCTCTGCCATCAGTCCCCCAGTTCGCCAGTCTAAAGTGGCAAAGTTAAACAGGTAAATACGGAGCAATTCACCCAGTCGCATTCGCACCTTTGCAAAGTTTGCACCACTCTGCATCTTAGTCAGTAGTAGAAGTACCTGTGCTCGCGCACACAAAATGATGTGAAGAGCTCCGTAATTTTGTAACTCCTGTAGTTGCTCGAATTGGTCGCGTTTTTGCCACTTCGCAGACTTTGCTCAATAACAAACACGGGGAAGTAGAGAATAGATGCGAATGGACAACTCTACACCACTATTTGGACTTTAGTCAACGAGGCTCTGGGACAGTAGTGTATGAGACACTCTAGTGGAATTAACACCAGCTGCAAAATTGTTCTACTGGTTTAAATTAAGTCTCTTGCACTTGTCCCATATTCAGCCCCATTTCCTGGAGACGGTGGGTGATCTGGATGACTGCACACCAAGTTTCAGGGGACACTGGCTAGCTTGTTAACCATCCAGTTGCTTGTGCCTAGAGTGGTGAGGTGGTGAGAGGTGTTGCAAGTGATGACCTACTGCAGTTGAAATGGGACTGGGTCAGGGGAGTAAACCTACAGCAGCATATGGCAGAAGTGCAGGCAGTTGCCTGAGCTGCTTACCCCTAGTCCTGGCCCTGCCTGAGAACCTTAGGTTGGGGCATGTCATTCATTTACAAATCCTATTAGCAGCTACTTCACTGCAGATTGTCAATACCAGAGGAGAAATATGTTACATAGTATTTTTGAGGGGTCTTTTCACAAATGTAACCACAGACCAGCATTGGTGTTGTAACCCATAGCAACCAATCAGTGATTTTCAATGATCTTTTAACTACAGTTTGAGTAACTGAACAAAGTGCCTGATTGGTTGCTATGGGTTTTCAGCTCCAGTGACAGTTTACACCTATTTTTGCGAACAGACTCTTGTGTTTTCTGTGATATCACAACAATAAATGACTAATGGAGATGTCATCATAATTTCCCAAGGGAAAGGGGCATACTAAGAATTCAGGTCCAGTCTAATCACCAATTAATGTATTATTTAAAAAAATAAAAAACAAAACTAGCAATCAGCAAAACAGATCAACTGGTTGTCCCTAATAACAGTTGTAGTTATAATGTCGGAAAGATCAGGATTCCATAGAAATGGTTTTAGCCATATTAGTCCAAATGAATTAATAAAAAAGATGAGTACTCTAGTATTAAGTGATATTTTATTTGGACTAACAGTTTACATGAGATATTTCTATATACAGTACTGATGGCAATGTTGCATGCATCCATACTACATCATACTGTGGTGCCATATTGCTGAATTAATATAAATATAATTAGTGATTAAAGAAAAAAGACAATAAAACTGAATAATCAGATAATAACTCCTGGGGGCTAAGGGAGAACCTGCCAAACAATCAGGGGATACATAGATACATGTGAATGGGTCCTATAGCAAAAAACTGCACTGGACCCCCCTCCAGAACTGTGATTTTGCAGGAAATTATCAGTTTCCAGCAGTTTGGGGGCAGCTTTTATTCGTTCCCTCCCGTTGATATGGTAACAGCTGTCTCTCCTGTCTCTATGGTGCATACACCCCTGCTAGCAGTTTATTGAAATAAAGTTAGATATCCCACACAGTGGTCTGCAAATCCATCGAGTCCATTCGTCCCTTGCTGTGTAGAAAAGATTGTCTTTGTGAGCAATTAATATGATACTTCTCAGTTTAAATGGGATTTATTTGATAATGTATGGGAAAAAAAACTTTTTTTTCATGCATCTTTCAGAGACTCTGCCACTTAAAATGATCCTTGAAGAGACCTAATCACCAACTCTCCCTATCCATCTCCTATCAGAAAACATTGACCCTTAATCCTGTCATTCACCATTTCTTTGAGGAACAGCAGGGATTTCTGACAAATCCACTTGCCATTGTTGTTTACTGCTGAATGCATTGCATCATGGGATGTTATCAAAATGGATCAGATTCACTGTGAAGTGGATTTTGCCAACACTCATGCCTGAACCAAATATGGATTAGATTGCACCCTGCCAGCACAATGTCTGCTTTGTACTCTTTTGTTGCACGGTACACAAAATAAGCTCTCACTCTTTGGAGAAAAAAATATACAGACACTGCTTTCTTTGTTTTGTCTTAAAATGAGGCAGTGTCTGAGGAGGAATGTGCTGCAGGTAGTAATCTAGACTTCAGTCACTGGAGAGCTGGAGGGAGGGAGGACCAAGTGCAGAATTAATTTAAGGCAGAGGAGTTGTTGCTTGGAGGTACTTCACAGGAATGCAAAATTAAACCTCTCAAAGAGACCACAACAAAGATAAATCTCTCTTCATTTAAATGAACACTGCTGCAAGCATGACCCTCCCCACCCCCAAAAAAAAGGCACCTGAAAAATGTACAGTATGTCCATTAACTCTTTCATAGCATACGGCATAGGCTTCCTTTCTGTTGAGCACCAACAAATTATATTAAAGGCATTTTAATGTAAATTACTTTTTTTCTTTTGAAAAATCCAGCATTGATTTTTCTCTTGTTTAAAAGCAGTGATTTTAAGAAAGAAAAAAAAAAAAAGGTGAACTAATAGTAAAATGTAATTTTACATTTCAATATTTAACCAAAATAAAAACTTTTTTTAATGTATAGTTATTATTTATTTTGTTTTTCTATTATTTCGCCAAATGGCCAATTCCTTGGGCCTGTAGTCTTCTTCTAAGGGAGTATGAGCAATATGAAGCGCGCCCCCCAAAATAGGGGTAGGGGCAGGCAATTGAGAGGGTTGTTGGCTAATGGCAGCAGTGAAATAGATGAGACAATAAAATCCACAACAAGCAAGGGAAGCTGTGCTCAGTGAGAAACCATGGTGGAAACTGTGGTAACCAAGAGGTGGCAAGTTCCCAGACTGAAATCTGGAAAGTTGTCTGAATTTGAAACAGAGCTACAGAAGGGAACCACAAATATGCACAGAGATATAAAGGGAAGAAATGCCCTTAAGGTCTGAAAGGAAAAGAAGAAGAAATGAAGGAAAATGTAGAAAAAATACTTAAAGAACAAATAATATCTGAAAGTGAAGCGATGCAGGACTCCTGTACAGATTTAATAAATGAGAAAAGCAGATAAAGTTATGTTCTTAAATTGTTAAGAACAGACATGTAAAGTATAAAGGTGAAAGAGAAACAGGAGAAAATAGAGGGGCGTCGGAGAAACAGGAGAAAATAGTGGAAGGAAGAGGAACGGGAGAAAATAGAGGTGCGTGGGAGAAACAGGAAGGAAGAGAAATGGGAGAAAATAAAGGGCGGGGATGAAGACTGAGTTTAAACATAATTATTAACAAAATAATGGGGGAAAAGCTATAAAAGTTATAGGAACAAGATTAAGACAGAGAAGACAGGAGGACAAAAAGGGGAAGTAAGGAACAAAGAGCAATAGGATAAGGGGGAAACAATGTAGGCAAGGAATGTGGAATGGAGGAAAGAGGAAAGTAAGTATTATTGCTGGAATCAGGTTAAAGTAGGGAAAAGGAGGATGCAGCAGGATTTGGGGAAAAGAGAGGATTGCTTTGGGACAAAGCTGCAGAAGAAAAATGTTAGGCTTTTAAAACTGAAAAAATGTGGTAAGACAGACATGGATTGTGTAAAAGAGAAGTGGATTTTAAATAAAAAAAACTTGCTGAATTGTTTGGTAGTATGTTAGACCAATTCCCATTTGGAGACCAGGTGGAGAAGGTGTAACAATATAAAAAATAAGTCTGAGGAATGCACGGCAAAGGTGGTGTAAAAAATACCTCCTCCAAAATCATTTTTTATTAAGAAGGAGAGGGATTGTGGTCTTTTCTTTTATTAAGGGCAGACAAAGAGATGTTATAAATAAGCTTCCAAGAGATTCTTTGCAAATGTTTGTATGGTAAAGTGCAGTAATGTGTGTTGTGTGGTAAACCTGGCCATTTGAGAGAAATATACCCGGGATAATCCATCAACGGGGCAATCATTTATAGAGGTCTTGTAACAGATAGCAACCAATCAGAAGTTAGCATTCACCGGTAGTAGAGAGCTACAATTGTGATTGGTTGCTATGGGTTACAGCACACTAGTGTAAAGTTTGTCGCTGTAGATGAATTCTCCTGACTATATGTTATCAAATAGAAGTGGATAATAGTGCTAAGCTTTCAATGAAAGTAAAACAGTGTTGGTGTCTAAAACTTTAAACTGATACTAAACTGAGTATAACACATGGAGAATTGGGCAGTGCAGTGGCTCAGTGGTTAACACTGAGGTTCTGGGTTCAATTCCACCTTGGACTTCATCTGCATGGAGTTTGTATGTTCTCCCCACACCTGCGTGGGTTTCCTCCCACAATCCAAAAACATACATCTGTGTGTGACTGAAACTAGATTGTAA
>JAKJJM010180212.1:0-11171 GCA_021901965.1 Pipa carvalhoi
TCCTGTATGGAGTTAGCTGTATGCTACAGTCATGTAGATAGGTAGGGTATCTCCTGTATGGAGTTAGCTGTATGCTACAGTCATGTAGATAGGTAGGGTATCTCAAGTATGAAGTTAGCTGTATGCTACAGTCATGTAGATAGGTAGGGTATCTCACGTATGAAGTTAGCTGTATGCTACAGTCATGTAGATAGGTAGGGTATCTCCTGTATGGAGTTAGCTGTATGCTACAGTCATGTAGATAGGTAGGGTATCTCCTATATGAAATTAACTGTATGCTAGTTATGTAGAAGATTCTGGCTCATCCCCTGAATGTGTATAGCTTGTTATGATTGGCTGGCTCAGCCCCTGAATATGTATGATTTGTTATGATTGGTTGGCTCAGTCCCTGAATATGTATAGTTTTTAATGATAGGTACTGTATATGAGGACCCTGTATGAGGATCCCGGTAGGAGTGGGGTTAGTTAGAAAACTGCAGAGCATGAGCTATAGATAAACTTTGTAAAAGAATGCAAATAAAGTATTATATAATACTAATGTACTCATCTATCTAATAAAAGAATGCTCTCATTTTAATGTCCATATTTATGTTGTCCTGAGTTGCTACTAGATACCAGATGTTAGAAGGAAGACTTGTCAGGTAGGTTATGGGGTTATCCATATCTCATAGTCAGAGTAAATAATACAGATTCCCATGGTATGTCTTTCAATCAGGCAATCTTCTTTAAATGAATATTTTGTTCACCACTTTCTATGCTGCTTGTATGTGGCACTTACTTGTGTTAGAGGCACAATCAGTGCCTTGTATGCAGTTCACTAGCAGTAGGGTGGTCATGCATTGCAGCATTCACTATTTATGTATAATGCGATAAATGTGAGATATGGCCATCTTACATGGGCTAGCAGGCAGCGTGTGACTATGGTTGTGTAAACTATTTGTTGTGACTATGGTTGTGTAAACTATTTGTTGTGACTATGGTTGTGTAAACTATTTCACTGTCAGAACCTAACAAGTAAGCACTAAAAGCAATCATTATATAGCAGAGTTGCTATGTTTTCCATCAGCATGCTGTATGGCTAATTAGCAATGAAATTATATGCACACAACAGACTGCACTGGTTACCATGCATCCATGCAGAATGCATTTAAATGAACTGCTTATTAACCAAACAGCATGAGAAAAGAGCATCCATAATTGACCATTTAAATGAGGACTGACACAAATACATAGATCATTTTTTCATTTATTTTATTTTGAATCTAGAGAAAGTTAGAAATCTGAAGGAATGGACATGGGCAGTGCGGTGGCTTACAGCACTGGGTTCTAGGTTCAATTCCACCCTGGACTTCATCTGCATGGCGTTTGTATGTTCTCCTCACACCTGTGTGGGTTTCCCCCCACAACCCAAAACCATGCATCTGTGTGTATGACTGAATAGGAAAACTAGATTGTAAGCTCCATGGGACAGGGACTGAAGTGAATGATGAATCTCTGTAAAAGCGCTGCATAACATATCAGTGCTATATAAGTGAATATATTCATACATTTCATACCATGTCCAACTCATACATTTTGCATCTGTTACATGATGCACAAGTAGCATCAAACAGCATGGTGTCCTTATAATTTTTGGTTTGTAGTAAGTTTGATCACTCTGCATGCTAATCAGTCTTTTTCTAATTACTGACTTGTATTTCCCACAAATGTCCTATAATAAAAATTCAGATATCAATTTTAAGGGAATAAGAGTTATTTTGGTAAATATGCCCTAATGTTTCCTCATTACTTGTTGCAGAGTTTCACACTTACTTTATAATATTTTTAAGTTTGGGTTATCACCGTAGCTGAATAAAGGACCTAAAAAAAAGATAAGCAAGTTGTTTTACGAAAAGATGCCGGACTCCTGTCGAAATAAAGTAACGCTGTTAAAAGGACAAACGGAGCTGAGTGTTACCGGTAGTGTTCAATATGCTGGAAACTGATCTAAGCCATTTTACATTATTATTTGCAGCTGTACAGTAACAGAAGGGTTTAACTGAGAACAGTGTGAACACAAAAAAGAATACAAAATCTGCAAATTTATTTAATGTGTAAAAAGGACCAACTAATGTGTATCTGTTCAGCCAGATGCCCCAGGCAGAATCTCTTGAAGTGAGATTTTGATTCAGCTGTCAGAAAGCCTGAGTAGACTTGTGGTCATCATAATGATTGCCTAAGTTTTGCTGTATGGTAATAAAAAAGCAAAGGTCATATTTATTCAAATGAATTTACCGTCCATTTAGGTGAAATGCGCTCCCTTGTTAATCCAATTCACATCTTTTGTGTCATTTTTCTAACATACCATACAGCTGGAAAAATGCAGTGATTTGAAAAATACACAGCGTGCTTATATTTTCTTTTTTTTTGTGTGTGTGTATTTGTTGCGGATGCTGTACTCAGTGTACAAGAGCTACATGAGTAAAAATGTACAAAATTAGGCTTTTTAAAGCAAAAGTACAATTATTGTGTAAGGAAGCAAAGTCAAGGAATACAAAAAAAGCGAAAAAAAAGAAAGCAGTATAATGTATACACTAGTTTATGTATGAATCTATTTGTCGATGTGTATTTGTGCAAGTAAAGATACACATATATTTGTTTTAAGTATGTTATTATTGTTTATTTTTATATGAGATTATGGGTGATAGAAAAAACAAATTCTATCCAAATTGTTCAGTTTGGACAATTCATAAAAGAAATAAATACACAAGGGGTATTTATCAAGGACTGAAAGACAGAAAAAAAGAATTTGATGGTAAAGAGGTTGAGAAAGGACAAATAAATAAATCTGACAGTAAAAAGAATGCAACAGTAAAATTAGTGAAAGCCGAAAAAGGTATCACCTATACTCAACGTGTCTCTACCAAAAAACTCCAGTTTCACCTGTAGTCTTCACCATCAGTGAACAAATGGGGATTGACTTCCCTGCAGCTATTAAATCAATGGAAAAGGACCTTGACAAATAAACGTTATGAATTAATCTTTGGTTATTTAGAAATAGCGATTTTATATATTGTTACTTGTATTATATACATGATGCTTGTTTATATAGTTTATTGTATTTGTCACTTTAGTTCTCCATTAATAGCAAATACAGTAGAGAATTAAAGAGCTGTTTAATTTTCACTTTCCAGACTGCTGCCTGAATCAATTTAAATCTATAATCATTTCTCACTGTCTGCCTGTCCATCCTGTACTGCCAGGACTGACTATTCTGTACATTACAACAACCCTTTCTTTTACATCCTACAATGGGTTTCCTGTCAAAGTGTCAAATCTACAAACCTGCAGGACCATTAATAACAATGCTAAAACTCGGGTGTGCCAGAGTGTTTCCTCTGTCTCAGGTTATCTCTCTGTGATACCCCTGTTCTGAATCATTTAGTTAAAGGAAAAGATAACATGGTATAACCATGGATTTAGCATAACTATACCAAGACACACAACATTAAGGTTTTTTGCAATGATTGTGAAATCCATTTATTTGGCAGCCCTAAATGTTACCATTCGCACATGGGACTAATTTGTAGAATGTGAATTCAGATAGCTAGGACATTTGATGTTACAGCACTGCAATATAGAAGATCCATGTCTGGTGTCAGGCCTGGTGATTTCTGTGTTTTGAGTAAGGGAAGTTAAATATAAGAGGGCAGACAAAGGAGCTTTATGCTGTTAAATGAAAACATCAGGGATTTCCTTTGCTACCTCCAAATGTTTAGCAGTAGGCTTTGGTCATCTAAATAGTCCAGTGGTTATTCTGTTTCCTTGTGTTATTCCACTTTACCCGGCAGAAAATCACTCCTGGGTGTTCCGCCAGTTTCTGTGTTTCTCAAGCCCCTGTGTTGTTCACAGCTTCCAATAAGTCATATCTGCTGTTATTGCTGCAAATAATCAAGTGAGTTGCAGTTTCATTGTTCCTGTGTTGCATTCTATGCTCCAAACACTCGTTTTTGTTGTAAGTCTATAGTCCCAGTTTCATGTTATCACCATGTGTTGTAGTTCACTTGAGCCTACCTTCTATCCAGCTACATCTACAGCAAAGACCATACCTCCTTGTTAATATCAAGGATGAAGACTGGAAGCCCCTTACACTCCACTCCTCAGAATTAACTAGCATTAACCATGCTGGATCCACACTAAGGTTTCCTGGGTTCACCCTAGAGGTACCTCAAGAAACCCCCTTAACGCTAAGGGTCATTACATTAATATAGTAATCCTGCACTAATTTATGCTCTGATTTACCTAGAATCTCCTCCACAGTATCCCATACTGAACATCAAGTATGACTACAGCTTACAAGACATCACTGCCTCAACTGGATGAAACAATAAACACAAAAAAACACATTTAACACAAACTGCAGTTTCAAGAAATTTGTTACAATGTACAACAATATTAATTCTGACAGATTCCAAAATTAGAAACCATTTTGTAAACAAATTCCTGATGTCTCACTTTAAACTGTGCAATGACATGTATGTGGAGGTAGTTTAACTTAGACATGTTTTCTTGATTTTCTAATAGCATATATTTTTGATCATGTAAGGTTGCTATGGATAACTTGCGGGTATGAAATCCAGCAATAATTATTCCATTTAAAAGAAAACATGAATTTTTTCTGGATATGTCTCTGAAGGTTTAGCAGAAGGCAGCAGAGGAGAATGTTTTTTATAGTGTTTCCTACTACCTATGAAGCTTGCAATGTGATGTCACCTACCTTATATAAAGGCAAGTAAAAGAAGAACACCTAATTGATTCCTACTGCCAAGAGGGCAATATTTTCTCCTAATTGCTGGTGTTTCAGATTCTAGGAAGTAAAAGCTAATCCTAGAGATGTTATCTTATATATTTCTGTAAAAAGGTTACATAGCATGATTTGGTAACTAAGCTGTCAATTCTGCCATCTGAATTATTTGGATGGTTGGTATTAAGAATGGTCAACAGTATATTTTGAAGCTTGTTGCATTGTGGCTCATGTTCATTCAAAATTCATATTTCTTTTCCATACAATTTATCCTACACCTCAGACTTTCTTTTCCATATAGAAACTGCAGTGTGTCAGAAAAGTGCTGGGATTCATTTGCATTTCTACCTACTAGGATGCAGGCTGGTTCATTTGTACTTTGTGGGTTCCTGTACCATGCTTGAGCCTACTGCATGTAAATAAATGTCACACCGTGTAAGGGATGCCTTTGTGTGGCCTTTCCCTAGGAGTCTGTGGTTTGAATGCCTGTGTTGGATCCAACCCAGGGGGTGTTGCTTACTTCTTCATATATAGTTTCTGTTCTAGGAGAAAACTTCCTCTTTTCTTTCCACCTGTGCGGTGGAAGGAGCACTGCAATTAGTGTGAGGTAAATTTGGAGATTTTATCTAGTAGTATCTGCAGAGTGCAATACTGACATCCCGCATTCTCACTCTGGGGTTGCATTATTGTCTTGCTACTGTTCCAAGCACGAGCAAGTAACTGATCCTTTTTCCTGGTAATGCTATTTGACTTTTTTCCCCTGTGCTTGTATTAAAATTCACTTAACTAGATGTAATTGTCATGAGCAGTACCTATGAGAGGCGCTGCTCGTGGACCAGCTTGCTTCTGATTCCCCCAGTGTTCTAAGAGGTTCTAAGCCAATCAGCTAATGACATCATATCACACATGTGATGTCAGCGGTGCCAAATTCAAAAGGCTGAGTACTGTTACAAGCAGTGCTCTAGCATCTATGTCAGCTCCTGTGCTGTGTTTGATTGTTACACTGAACTGCCTTTTGCGCCTTCTCAAGAGTCATGCTTCAACTTCAGCTTCCACTGCGAACCCTTGAGTGTCAGCTCTGCAGCCTAGCCTTTCAGAATATCTTCAGGTCTGTTTCTGCATTGATTCTGCCTGGCTGCTCCAAGTGCTTGGTCTCTCTGCTCTGTGCTTAAAGGTATGCTATGCTCCAAGTGATCCAGTGAGTGGTGTAGGTCTGCAGTTCCTGAATCCACCAGAGACTCTGCAAGTGATTCAATCAGTTACCACCAGTGGGGAGTTAATCCAAGGGCTGCAATCTGGGAGACTCCTTGCTGCAAAGGTCATATTCCCTTACAGACGTTTCAAGGTGAAGGCCGGAGACTCTGTGCCTCAGTGTTATCCCATGCCAACCAGACAGTGATAAGGAGAATCCACTTCCTTCTTGTTTTCTGCACTAGTCTGCACCTGTACCCAACAAGTCATCTCTCGCTTCCTATCATTCTGATGTCTAAAAATGGCACAAAAAAAAAAAAAGAATGGGTCAAGCTGTTAGGACAAGTAGATTGGAAAAATGATGAGAAAAACTGAACTGTTTTGGTGGTTAAAAATCTTGCAGGAGAAGGAAGAGCTGATGGAGCATTTATGCTTTTTATATGGCTATAGTTCCATATGCGTCAGCTGTGCTACTGAAACTTTTAAGCCAGTATTATTTTCAGTGTATACCCCCTAATGACCCATTTATTCTGAAGTGCAAACTAATATGTGGTTTGGCATTTTGTTTTCAGCGCAGTTCCCACTTCTATTTTTTTTGCTCTTGAGAATAAATATTCCCTTCTGCTAGAAGGGAATAGAAGTCTAATTCTGAAGCACAATGAACAAGCAGAGAGAAAGAAATCTTCCTTAGGTAACCTCAGAACAGAAGAACTTTGTGCATTATGCAGCCCAGGCCATGCCAAAATGCAATTTGGAGAATGTCCAGCACTTCATTGGAAAGTAATGGTTTTCACTGAACTGAGTTATGACCAGCTGTTTACAGACAGTCTGTGACATACTGATAGAGCAGAACACCGTATGTTGCTTTCCAAATCAAATGATACAAGAAGTGTGACAGAGTGGAGAAACATCTGTCATTAGCAATTTTCAGCACGCTTCACTAATTCTGGACAAAATACAAGTAATGAACTTACCACAGGAAACTTCAAATACTACCACTTCTGAAACAAGACTAGAAACTGCTAGTTTTCCTAATGACTCCTAATTTCATTCATTTTGTGTAAACAACATGCAAAGTGGATTACTTGTTTTGATCATAGTTGAGGAAGTGCTGGTTGGAAATGTTTAACTTAATCAAAGCAAGATGGCTTTGAATTTCTGGGTTTTAAACAAAAATACAAATCTTGAAAATACTTGAAATAAAAGACCAGGAAAATAACAAAAAAAAAAAATATTTTGGAGTATCCTGGTAGGTATTCCTACAGCGTATTGTACTATTGTGCAGCCATCATGTATCGTGAACTGACACCCTCCCTAATATTATTATTTTTAGAGTGAAACTATAGCGAATATTTCTTCATGAATAGCCATAGGAAACCTATCAGACGGAAATTTGTTTTTTTTTAAACAAACTATCATTCATTCTGTATAATTGTATGTATGTATAATTTTATTTATAAAGCGCTACAAATTTACACAGCTCTGTACAATTCAGCAATACACACATAAGACAGACATGGGAAAAGTGCATTATCAATACAAGTGAGTAACTTACAAACATAAAAACACTTTAAGTGCCAGGTTATGATTGACAGAAGAGATCGGAGGTCCCTGCCCTGTAGAGCTTACAATCTAAGTGGGATTTTTGGGACAACAAAAACAAGGAACTTAACTTCAAAGTGCTGCATAAGATGTTTTTATCTTCACCCTATCTCTTCATCAGCTCACATCTGAAGAAATATCACTTTTGAGTAGAGGAATGAGTTTTGTGCCTTCTTTTTAATTTAATTTTTTTTTTTCATTGGGACATTGTCTTGTTTACATTATGTCGGCAACTGGTCAGAAATTTAAATTAATGTCAGTGTAGGATCCTGTGAGTCACAACGTCTCTATACAGACTTTTACAAATATACTTAGTCATCAAATAAAAGTGAAGTGTTTTCCCCAAATAGATCATACCTTGGAAGGAGACAATCTGATCATCATTCACCTAGCTGAAATGGGGGAAGCATATCTATATCAAGCGACCCCATCAGAGTTTTTTTATGAATTTATTTTGTTAACATTGCAATTTAACTATTTTAAGTTTTAGAATCAATATTACTTCCAGCAAAGGGATGTGGCCATGGGGGCAGCAAAGGCACCCTCATTGGGAAACCTCCATATGTTCATCTCTGAATCATTTCATATCCTTCTCAAAAATAAGGAACACCTCTTGGCTTATTACCGCATTATAGATGATGTGTTTCTATGAAAGAAGTTCTCACAGTCGTCTTTTGACATCTGTGAATTCAATACAATCTAATATCCCAGTTTACCTTCACTTGTAGTGATATGTCTATTGACTTCTAGGACATTACTCTATGGTTCCAACAGAACTAGCTGCAGTATAAATTATACCACAAGCCTAACCACTGTAATACCCTACTACATTATATTAGTAGTCAAGCATCATCGCTGAAATGGTCCTTACCCTTGGCACAATTTTGTAGGGTATATCTGAATAATTCTAATGAACATACATTGAAAACATAACTAGATTATTTATTTCTCCAAGACATCCTGATAAAGGCTCTAGGGAGTGGGGCCAAAAGCATCGAAGGTTGTACTTTTTCATGTTTTTTAATAAGCAGTAATAAAAGTTTTTTAAATTTAATTATTTTTTATTTTTTGACCTAGGTGTGCTTCTTGTGCCTTAAAATTGTATTTGCACTTTGTCTATTTGATGGCACCCAGGCAAGATGTTTTGGTATATGAACCTTTTTGTATACATAGTTTTGTGCAGGACTGGTGCACATTTTATTTTTATTTTCATATTGATAATGATTTCTAGTACAGTTTTTAAAATGTTATGTTAAAGTGATGTTTGAGATATTTTTTTCTTTTCTTTAAAAAAATCCTCAAAACAAAACTAGAAAACTACTTTAGAAATGGCTGTACAAAGAACGGCAATTTAAAACTGGTACATTTTTCAATTCAAAGCTGATAGGAATATTTGAGTAACGGAGAATGCCGGTTTCAATAAAAGTCTTTACTGAGTTTGTAATACAGATCATAAAATAAGCAGACCTTAGCAGTTTACTAAGACCAATGCTATTTTTTTTTCATGAACAGTAAATGTTTAGATTTTCCTGCTCACTGACTATCGGCACACATATCATAAACACGGAGCTGTTATAGCGTTTTGTATGTTCATTCACTTTAACAGTTGTTAGTGTGAATACAAAACAGAAAAGAAGGTCTAATGAGATCGTGTGCAGTATGCTGTGAAAACAGAGGACCTTATTTGGCATAATGCTTTTCACCGTAAGGACCGTAAAATTGTGCATGTGTTAGTATCATTTTAATTATTACAGGAGCCACATGTTAAACAGAAGTGGAAAACTACTAAAACAGCTTAAAACTATTTCTGCTGTATTTTAATTATAAAGAGTCACATTTGGCAAAAGGTAACCATAAAACCCTTCTGCTGGCAAATAAACTTGAATCTGATTTTGTAATTATGTTTTTAGACCATGCAATCATTTCAGTAGCTGCAGGGATTACTATCTTAATTAGTGCAGACTAAATGAAGGTAAAATGATGTAGCCTGTCAGAGTTTTTAAACACCTCTCAAACCTTAAAGAAATGATTACAATACAGGAGGCAGTTATTTTACAGTTGTAACTCTAAGTGGTTCTGTTACATCACACAATGATTTCACAATCCGGCAATCGGACATTATGAAACAGTTGCTACACGTAGAATCAAATGTGGCCACAACACAGAAATTACTTGGCTGATATTGTTCAACTGCAGTAATGTGATATTGTAAGTAAAACACGATGGAGAATATTTGTAAAAGGTGAGAAACAGTGTAGTTTTTGTATTGTATTCGATCCTATAAAAGATCAGAAGCAACCTCCAGGTTCAAAATTCTTGCATACATACAGTGAAGTTAACTTTGACAGTTGTAAGCTCTTAGGTACAATGCAAAATTATTTGTATTCATAATACATTTATACATCCCTGTTGTAATCTCTCTTAGAAACAATAAACTTTACTCTAGTTAGTCTGGCCCCTTTTTCACCCTGCAGTGTCTGTCTGGTTGACTCTGATTGGACTTTGCATTGTGTCTATTCAGTTGGCTGCAGGGGCACCCATAGGTTGAAACAGCTGAAAATGACACAGGCAAACAGTACATAATATATATCAGAAAAATAGTCTCTTTAAAGGAGAACTCAAGTCTGACAAGTATGTATGTAACAATGGACATTGGCAGGCGGGGGCAATGGAGAGCACTTGCACTCCTGGGAAAGCACCACCAACCCATAGCCTTCTAAATAAAGAGGGGTGCATCAGGAGTCATCCTGGCCTCCCAATGTGCCCCTCTTTCCCTCCCCAGCACATTGGAAGCTTCTGATTGACACTTAGGAGCATATTTACTAAAGTCAAAACGATTTTCGTTTGTAAATTGAATAGTAAATTGTGTTTTGTTTTACCAATTTCGACCTCTTCTCCTATTTATTATATAGCTTTGTAGTTTTTCATCACTGGTTTCTGTTGTATATCATTACCGCCAGATCGATAACATTGATTACGATATCAATTATGATATCACTAATACTTTCATTTATGATTTTATCCCAACATTTACTAAAGTAGGTGTTTGATTTTTCCAGTCAATTTCAGCACCATTACATTTCTCCACTCTCTGGGTAGCATTATTCATTATTATCAATAGGCACTGAGTGTGATGTTAGTTCCAAAGCTCTGTTTACTGAAATGACGTATAAAACAATATCAATATGGTTATGTATATCGATAAGTTAACTTTTAAATATACTGTTAAATCCATCATCGATATATAGGGGGTTATTCTCTAAAGTCTGAATTGTAGTGTAAAGGTGCGAATTCACCAGCTAAAGACAGTCGCAATAGACTGCTACTGTCGCAGTCGCAACTTTATTATGAGAATATTGTGCGAAATTTATTAAAATCGAAAATGCCATTTTTGAAAATATTCGAAAATGGCATTTTCAATTTTAGGAATTTCGAGTTTTTCATTCGAAATTTTGAGTTTTTAACTCGAAATTTCAAATAAACTCAAAATTCTGAACGTCTCCTTTCTTCTCTTAAATGTAACAAGCGGTGCATCCATGCGAGCGCCGCTCGTTACATTAAGCTGCTGAATACAGCAGCCGCTGGGGAGACTCAT
>JAKJJM010180257.1:0-10747 GCA_021901965.1 Pipa carvalhoi
TTCGTTCTACTGAATCGGCATGAAATTCGGATTCGTTCCGAATCGAATTTTTCCTGAAATTCGGAACGAATTCCAATTCGTCCGAATCGATTCGGCCATCTCTAGTGGTAATATATTTATATCACCGATTTCACCTATTTATAAAACTGTTTTGACCAAAATTTTTCACCTGCTTCAAGCTGGCAAAATTCCACTTTTCACTATGGATGTGGTAGTATCACTAAGCCACAGTTGAGAATGATTTCCCGTCAAAAAAGGATATCGATATTGATCTGTAATGGAAGGGGGACCTCATAGAAAAACACTGCAAAATGTACAACTATCGATATAGATCTTTACAAATATTAAGTATTTCTTGAAAAAGCATTTAAACAGGGCCATACTAATTGAAAAGGTGAAATGGACTTTAATAATATCCCCCTAAAACTAATACGATTTTTTATTTTAACACATTTTATTTATTCCTCAAATGCATGTGCACTCACAGTGAAAAATATTTAAAAAAGTAAACAAAATGATTGATTTTCTCACATCAACATCACATTATTGTACATTGTTTTAATGAGTAATTCATCTCTTGCTTTTCCTTTTCCCCATACCCATGTCTGTCTCCCAATAGGGTGCGTGGGTTTGGGGATGGGAAAAGTGGGGCCATGGGCACTGACTCAGCTATTATAAATATTTAATTAGAATGGATACATTAAAGTTTATAATTAAAAAAAAAGGGGAGGGGGAGACATTATTGCATTATGTAATTTGGTCTTATCCAATCATTAGTCACCTTTTAGCCCCTAGGGGCACGTTAGGTTATTTAACTCTTTTTTTGGAGTTTAGAACTCAATTGTCATGCTGCAGCCCTTAGTGAAAGTTTTCTTCACTGCATATGGTAGTGTTTTTTATATAACAACATTTATGTTTGTTATTATTTATTAATTGTCACAGCTTTGTCAAAAAATTTTAGTAGCACTGACATGCTTGCTATGGAATATTGGAGAGTTACGATTGATCCATTTATAGATCTGTAGCATATGGCTTTGGTCATTAAGAAGGACAATCAGAGACTTGATTTGTCATAGTATGACTTTTGTGCTAGCTGCTATTCAGCAACTGCAGGTAAAATTTTGTATTTGGTATGTAACAATAAAGCTGTGGCCAATCAATTTCTACCAAATAATAGTGTGATTGTCATTTATTTCTCAAAGGCTTTTGTAAAAGTTTTTCAAAAAGTTGGTCTGACCTTTAGCGGCCATGCTCTATGTTGCATTGAAAATAAGCACCTGAAAGTTATTGGGTTTTTCACTGGCGTCTCTTTAGCACTCCCCACCCCCATAAGTAGAATTGCTCTGAAAGGAGATAAAGTGGCTCCTACATGTACATTTATGACCTTTGCTAAGGAGCTCAGAGTGGCATTGTCAGGGACTTCCAAATTCTTGTTTTCAATATGATATGTAAGGTAAGGCACAGTGATGAGCTTGTGCTGGTTAGAATTTAGGATACCTAAAACTTTAATGTTCCTCGAACATGTATATGTGACCCTGTGTAATCTAATGTTTCCTTTAAGCAAACATGGTGATATGTGTATATATGTTTGCATTCCCTACTTTCATTCCTCAATATATAGCAAAACAGATTCTAGATAAGTAGTGTGAAAAAGATTGTTTTAGTTCTGTGACATTATAGACAAAATTACCGTTCAAATTAGCTGGTCCATTAGTTGAATATAGTTGTTTTGTTGCTAAATTGATGTATTATTTGTTTATAATACTTTAATTTGAAAAAAAAAAAAACTTAATAAAATATACATTTTAATTTGTCTTGTATACATTAAAACCATACTTAACATCCATGCTGCAATCCCTGAAAAATTATAATTTTCTAAACTGCCTCATTTCAAGCTCTAATACAAAAATGTGAGATGCAATCATTAAATGGTAATATAGTTTTTAAGTTTAAGTTTTTAATATAGTTTTTCTTTTCAAAGTCAGTAAGATATGAACTATATATATATATATTTCTACTATTTTTTTTAACTTCTTAATATGTTAAATACAATATTTTGCCATACATTATGGTGCAGATTTGTCTTGCCTGTCAATCTGGATTTTGTATGCAAGAAATTAAACATAATGACTCAAACTGGCTTTTGTAAAAGTGTCAGAATACTTGTGAATATTCATCTTGCATATTTTCTAAGAAGACAATTGTTTCTGATAGGGAAATAATTGGAGCCATATTGTGACCTATTTTCAGAGTGCTATGGTACATACAAGCTGACAAAGTGTTGCAAAAGAATCTTTAAACATTTGAACAATTGATAAGGCTGTCAAGCTACTGCAATACATGTTGTTAACTCACAAAGCTTCAGAAAACATCAATACATTTTCAAGCCCTTTAACAGTTTTTTTAATGGCTTCCATCCTTTGGGATTTACACTATTTAACACATTTAAATAATTAGTCTTTTTATTTTCCCTTAACAATTATTTGTTTACATCATTATACTTTTAACTCTGAGATAAAAGCAGCATGACAGCAAAATAGTTTCCATTTTTAAATGTAATTAAATCCAAAATATAACAACCCTTGGAGGAATGCCTCTGAGATACGTTTAAAGACAGACTTTCAAAAAAATAAATAAATTTCAGTTTACAGAGTAAAACTAGAGTTAAAGTTTTAATGAGATGAAAAGTTTGGGGATTAGTTTCAATTAGCTGTAACAATTAATATATACAGATTGCCAAAAGCAAAGTGTTAACAGATTTTATATTGCTAGATAAAGATGAGTTTTGCCTAGTGTAACATTACTAGATTCTGGTCTCAAGCTTTCAGAGTTAGATCTATCATTATGTCATGAAGGTATGTATTGTCTGACAGAGTGAGGTCGTTAGTTCTATTTAAATGTTAGTGGTATTCTAGTAAAATATGCACAACTATGTTTTTTCATTGTTTTTTTTTTAAATCTGTTAAAAGACTGGTGAGGTTCTTATGGGTTATTTAGTTATGATCTTTAGTTTTGTAAAAAAATAACTTGAAAAGTGTCATAACCAAAACTATAATGCAGTGAACGTGTTTGCTAAGAGTAGCATGCAGTCATTTGTGAATGCTTCTGAGTTTTTAGAAAACCCTGTAGTACCTGTTATTGTCTATTTATGGTGAGGACAATGTGATCCTATTTTAAGAAAGTGTAAGTTCACAGGTATGCCTGGACAACAAGTAGAGTTAGGCATGCAAAAGACAGAGAGAGATGAAAAACAAAACCAAACAAAAATATTAGGAAAAATGAACATATTGTATTTGGGAAAAAAAACACTAGATTCACTGGCATGGGAGTTCACAGAAAAAATGTAAGGGGGGCTGTGCTGTAATGGCATCATATCATTGCTGTATTGCGTGATGAAACAGTGGTATTGTGGGTGCCCCCATATTGTGGATGGGGGCTGCCTTACATTAGACAAGTGATCCCCAACCTTTGCTGGATTAGGGACCACTTCCTCACTCAGCAAAGTTTTGACAAACCGAGAGGATGGTGGGCGGAGCAATGTGTGTTTCCATCCACATGATGGTGACAGACTTCCTGTGCGCACATCACCACCATACAGCATGGTATCAAAGGGCCAACGGATGAGCAATTGGAGACCCCTGCAATAGGCATACAGAGCAGGACAGATGGGTACATTAGAAGGCTAGGACTACTCCCAATGCACACCTCTGGGGAAAGAAGGTCATGATCTTCCAGGGTGCACGTGCCTCTATGATTAAGTGCTGTTGAAGCACGAAATCCATAGGATTAGCTGCTCTTATGGAGGTCTAGACTGGAGTATTTTTAAACTGTTTAAATAAAGCTGCTTTCTTTTAACCGGAATGCCAGAGGATTCTTTTGCTTGCTTGCACTTGCCCCTCCTTCAGGGCACCCATGTTCACTGGTTCAAATCAAAACATCTCTATGCAGTAAAACACAGTGAACTCTGCAAGAATTACTAAATCATTTTTACATTCATTGTTCACTATAATTAGGACTGCACTGTAGTTAAAAATGGAGTTAATGTTCTTTGCATTCATGAATATAGAATTGAATTACTTAAAATTCATGATAATAAAACCTAAAATAAAATGCAAAAATACCTCTTTAAAACAAAAGAAATTTGAGCCTTGAAACTGTAGATACTTGTATTCAGTTTGTGTGCCCTTGGTGGATGGTGGATTTATGAATACGAATATGTGTCTATTAATGTCTTTTTAGTCTACTAAACTACTTTTATAAGCCCTGCACATTAAGGAAAACTAAAAGAGAGACCAAAATAATGTTTTGTGCACAATTAACTTTTAATGCACGTACAATTAGGTCTTTAAAATAATAAATAAATAAAACAACTATTTTCTCGTAATTAAAGCAGAATGAAAGTTTTTTTTTAGTACATGACATCTGATTGAGTGATACTGAGCAAATCAAATAGCAGTAGCATAATATAGATGCATATATTTAAGTTATTTGCCATTTCCCCATATTTTGCCAAAATGATGTTTCATGCCTTTTTTTGCTTTTGTTGATTATGCTTTTTTGCCCACTTCTCATTTGAGTTCCAGTATCTTGGCTTAATGTTTATTCTACTATATCAGTTTACAACTATTCTACATAATTTAGAACCATTATTATTAGCCATATTAGCAATCTCAGTTGAGTTCCCCTTGTTTTGCTTTCAGTGCTTCCTTTTTCTTTTATATTAGATAAAGTATATTGCACCACACACCACGTGTTTTGCTGAATCTTTTTTATTTATTTTTTTGTCTTTTTTTATCTATAATTTTAAAAATGATTTGCTAAATGAAATGTTTTATGGTTCTGCTACATGATTTAACACAATGACATTCTGGGAAGTTTTGCATCATATAATTATGGTTACTCTGCCAAAAGACACAACACTAAACATGGCATCAACATTCTTTAGAAAATCTGTGCTTCTTTTGACTGTAATAAATATGCCAATGCTAACAATAGAAAATGTTCTAATTATTGAAGTGTGTTTTCCTAAACTAACAATGCTGTGTCTCTATTACTGTATGTGACCCGCAGAAACATCTAATAATATTAGAGTTCAGAGTCTACAGATTTTCTTTTTCTCTTATTATATAATGAATGCTAATTGTTTTTCAAAACATTATTATTTTCCTGCTGGATTACTTCTGTTTCAGTAAATTATTTGGAATTAGTTAGTGCTTCACACAAAACATATTAAATCCTTATGGAAAAAATGTATAATTATATAATACTGTAGGCAATGCAGTGCTGGTAATAGCATAGAGGCATATAGCACAATAAAAGAAAAACAGGATGTAGGAGAGCTTCTTGTCCCAAAGAGATAAAAGCAAGTGGATAAATGGCACATTAAAGGGAAACTATAGTTAGTAATTATACTTACCTGACTAAGTGTACTGCTGCTAGATCAGCATTCATCTCATGATCCTCAGCCCAGGATAATGAGATGAATGCATTGCTGCTGAAGCTCACTTCCTGGGTATGTATGTGATGTTGATTGTTACATACTACCCGCCCCTCTCTGGAATTTTGCTGAATTTAGCCAACTGCGCTTGCACAGATCAATTTTTTTTCTAATTTGCACATGGGCAGTTGGTTAAGTTTGGGGGTTGATAGTATGTGACAATCAATGTTACATACTACCCAGGAAGTGAGTTGCAGAGGCAATGCATTCATCTCATGATCGTGGGCTGAGTCACTTAATGTACTGCTGCTAGATCGATCAGGTAAGTATAATTACTCACTATAGTTCTTTAAGGAAAAACATATACATAAATAGACTATCAATTATCTGGTTTGCAGAATTAGGTACTAGGTCTAGGTAGAGTATAGAGTCTAGGTTTAAATACTATTCACAGATATATTACATCCATTTCTGTAGGGTATTATAATGCATTTTGTTAGACATGATGTCCTAGTCTTGTTTAAATCACTACTGTCACTTTTTTATGGTTATTGTTTCAGAACTCAACTTTGAATATAACGTTTCATTAAATATTAATTTTAAACATTAATTTTAGTCCAGCTGGGGGGAACAGATAAACCAAATGGACAAGATGAAAAACATGTATTTTATCCTCTGTTACAGTTAAAGTTTTTCTAGAAGGTGTCCCTTATAGACACAATTCACCTTAAAATGTTAAACACTTGTCAAAGGTAAAAAAATTTCAACAAGGGACTTTTGAAGATGTTATAGCATAGACATATGCAAATATATTCCTGTTCTGTTCCGAAGTGGTAGGAATGAAAGCCTACCTAAGGGGTTCCTAATGTTAAGTGTAAATTAGCTGAACCTAGAAGAAACTAATATCTATGAGATATTAAGTGTAATGTTTAAAGTTGTAGAGTAAATCTTGGCTTAAATGGGCTATAGAAGTACCACCATAAGTCTGATTCCATATTGTCTGCATACACTATCACTGCATAGGTACATGAACTACCCATACACCAAAATATGCAGAGTCTTCCCCTGGAAAATGCCTGATGTCTATCCTGGGGAGAGATTTTATGTTAATTTAACTTTAAATATGAAGCCAGCATAGGCCAACAAAAAAATTAAGAGTGATAGGGTTAAATAAACAAAATATTCTAAACTATGATTTTCTATGTTTATTTTGCAATGGTATCTTTTTTTTTATAGTATAGCATGTGTATATATTAATTAACTGCATTATAGTTTTGGTTATGACGCTTTTAATGTGCTAAATTTTTACTTTTAATCTTATTATAAAAATACCCCTCTAGTTTCAATGTTTCCTTTCTATCAGCATTAATTTTGGAAAATATTAATTATTTTAATGTAATGGTTTATCTTCAAATGTAAATAAATCCTTCAAGAAATACAAAATAGGCACATTCAAGTTTACAAAAAAAGGAAATAACATTAAAAAATAGAAAAAAGGAATTGGAACCTAAGTGTTGGTGTTAACAACTGAATCTAAATATCATTTTGTTATACTTCAATAGCCAATCATAGCCAATCTTACAACAATAACACACATTTAAAATACAAAGAATCCAATTTAGAACGCTGAATGAAATATTATATTTGCACCTGTGGAGACTGTCAGCATTATGGGATTGTATGAGACAGCGGAGGCCATTATATACACAATCATTTTAATCACTAAGTGTTGTACTGGACTATGAGTTACTTTTATGATGAATGAAAAGCATCAATGAATTATTTTTGCTTTTAGAGTCTTGATAATATCCAGATGCAACAGAAAACCAAGCATAAAAATCTTTTGGAATGAGCAATTGCATATTGTTAAAAATCAGCAATGCTAAAGAATTGGTCCACTTCCTCATGTTTTTCACTACTTTATAGAATAATTCATAGCATAGTTACTTATTGTGTATGAATCTTAATGCCTTTAGCATTTCTAAATCCAAATAATCTACTATCCTCACTGTCCCTTATACAGAAAACAAAACTGGCCATGAATAATGTATTAAATTAATCAAGTTTATTTAAACTGATAAGCCCTGGATGTGAATTAAAGTATGAATATACAACTATTATCAAGCAATTAGGGATAGATTCTTACTCACAGATTAAATTTTTTTCTTAAAAAAAATTAAAATCTAGCAGTTTCTTGGATATTGCATTGGTTAGTACAGACTAACTGAGTGGCAACTTCAGTCTCTATATTAGTGACCTTGTGTTTTTCCCCATGGTATACCATGGTCTATAGTCAAGCTTCAGTAAATAACTAAGCTTTTTGTAATGTTTCAATGATATATGTCATTTGCTGAAAAAAAGATAATTTATCAATTTCTTCTCACACTGATATTGGCAGAAGCGTGAAGAAGTGGTTTCATGTCTATTTTATATTTATGCAATTATTTATTCAAAATAAATGTATTTATTTATTTTCTTATTTAATTGATGCCTATTGCCAATTGAACTGTCACTTTATGCTTGTGCACTTGTTACCCTCCTATCTGTTTATGCAAGTCTTCCTCCTATTTAGATTGTAAGCTCTATGGGGCAGGGACCTCCATCCTCTTGTTTCAGTTATGGCCTGGCACTTAGAGTGATGTATTTTCTTGATTATATCCTTGTAATTTACTTCACTTGTTCTTTGTTATGCACTTCCCTTGTCTGTATTATAATTGTATTGTTGGATTGTACAGAGCTGTGTAAACTTGTGGCACTTTAAAATTAAAAATATACATACATACATATACATTTTCTTTCACAGTTTTGTTTTTACCAAAGTCTCCTTTGGGTATATCAATAAGAATTAATGACAATGAAAATGAAAAACAAAAAGCTAAGGGTTCTCAAAATAAATACTAATAGAGGCAATATACTCTGGTAAAATAGGCAAAATAATTTCTTATGGTGCTAAATAAAAATGGCATTACCATTATTATACCTTTCTAAATATCTCCCAGGTATCTCATATATATCTGGGGTTTTCCTTATTTTTTACTGACCCTATAGTCATAACTTTCCATTAAATCAAATCCAGCACCAAAAGGCATTCCTCATATAAAAAGTAATATGACTTGGTGTTGTTTAGTCTATAATGTATTACTGATACAGCATTGATTGCAATCTCTGCAAACCCATCAAGTGACAGGACCCACTTAGAACAAGGCAGGTTTCTAGGGAGAGGTATTAGAATTAGCGATCAGTTCCAATGTTCAACAAGTTTGACAGCTTTAGATCTATTACCTTGAATACATATTGTAAACTAAATGTGAACAGGAGAGTAAAAGGTAGTTTCTGGCTGCATTTTATTTAAATATTATAAATGTTTTGCACCTATTACACCAGCTTATAACTAGTCAATTTCAGTTTAACCCTATAAGTGGCAATAGTAGTATTTTTTGTGTTTATGGCTCAAAACAGAAAAAGCCAGGATATGTTTTAGACTGGCATTTGTAATGAACTTGCTCCTGCTGAAGGATTGTGCTTTATTGGCACAGATTTGCTAAAGATTATACTAGAAAATATGACACTTAACAGGAACTTAAAGTGTGTCAAAGTAAACTTAGATATTTAACTTTTACTTTCAATACTTCTGCAACATGATGTTATGTACATAAATCTTAAATTGTAGACTAAATGTGGAGGAGAAGAAATCAAATGATAGATACTTAATAAACTCTAACCTAGACAATCTTACAAATGTCTTTAAAATATGAGGCCATTGTCTAGGAACTGCCTTTCTTTATACCTTGCAGTAATTTACTAAATCCCTGTTGTAGGAATTTGATAGCAAGACACAGGCGGACACTATGCAACCACTAAAATTAATTAGTAGACTATGCTCAGATACTGTAGTACTAGATATGTTTCTCAGTTTTTTCTGTTAAGGTCAGAAGTTTGATGCCTCAAGGTCAGGAAAAGTTCTTTAAAAAAGATTATGGATAGAGATGACAACAAGTTGACCATTTAATTTAAAATCTGAATCAAAGATAAAATGCTCACTTCATGAATATTTGCGGGAGAAGGTTGTACAATCTCTGATTCACATAAATATGTGCAAAAATGTATTGTTGCATCACAACCATTCATTTACATTTAAATTCATACAAATAAACCACTAATTTGAGGTCACCAAGACAACAACCAGAGTAATGTTGTTTCATAAAAACCAACTGGCTTCATATATCTTCTGATTAGAACATTTCATTAGTAAATCAGTGAATCACTAACCAATCACAGAGATGACACTGAAAGATGCAACTTAACTTCTGGAATAAAAAGATTTGCCCATTTTATAATAAAACTCCCAGTACTCAATCTTTTAATCATTGTATTCATATTGAAAATGGAAATAAAAAAATATTTTTGTTAAAAAAAAAAAAAAAGAAAAGTGTTATATTTTCTGGTTTCTTACATTACAAAATAGTATATTGGTATGTTCTTTTTCTTTCTGCTGTTGAGATTAATTGCTTCTTGCAGTTTGAAAAGCCTTACGGTAGGATTTTAGAGAGTGCTGATTGCTTGAAATAAAAGTAAACATTTCATCCTTTGCAAGAGTAATAGAAAAACTTCTCATCATGTTTTATGTAAAATTAGAAAACTTAAGCAATTTTGCCATCAAAGCATTACCACTCCGAATACAGCTGTTGCAGTAGTAGCTGAATTTAGTTTGCATATCATTTATTACATTAGCAGCAGCTTAGTTATTTTTGTATTAAAATGAAATAACTGAAACATATCAGCACTGTATTCATCCCCAGTCACAAATAACAGTTATGCTGGCTAAACATGGGACACTTTTTTTTCCTGCGCTGGGAAAAAGAGCATATAAATTATAGATAATATATCCATTTTCCAACCCTACTTTTGTGATTTACTAGGAGCTTACCAATAAAAAATAAAGAACAACAGGTTCTGAAGAACAAAGCAGACAGCGTATCTAAACAGAGTCAAATTCAAAATATCTGTTTTTCCAGAATGCTCAAATGCTTAAGCCCCCTTGGCTAAACTAAGATCCATGTTAACATGATATAATTTTGCTACAACATACCTATTCAATACCTATTTATAATGAATTTACTGTAATATGCTTTATTGCCACAACAATATACTGTTAAGTGAATATGCACAACTGATTTTGCTATGCTACATTACACCTATTCATGATAAATGAAGAGGACTACAGAAAAGTGGCCTAAGTCCACATTTTTTCATATTATTCTTTGGAAAGTTTCCTTGTACTTTGTTCTATTCATTGGGTTAGAAAGGTAC
>JAKJJM010180316.1:0-11169 GCA_021901965.1 Pipa carvalhoi
CTATTGAGAGCGCGGCACGAACAGCACCATGATGTGTGTCAGCAAAAACGTCTCGGTGTGTCACCTCTGACACGCGTGTCATAGGTTAGCCATCACTGCTTTAGGGGATCCTTTAGGAGTCTGGGCTCAAGTGGATGGCAGAGTAAGTAGTTGGAGAAAACTAAAAGTATATGATCAAGAAGGAAAGAGAGTTAACAGTGCTAAACTGCATCCCTTATTTGGACTGCAATATGGCAGTAACTCAAAGGGCCAGATTCCGTAAGCTCCGAAGCCTCGCAGAAATGCCTTTGCGAAGGCATTTCCGCAAAGTGCATGAGGTGCGCCACTCAAATAGTTGCGGTCGCACTTCATGCACTTCAAGAGCAGGCGAACAGAGCGGCCACTCTACCGCTCTGTTCACCTGCTGTTGAAGTGCATGAAGCGCGACCGCGACTATTTGAGCGGTGCGCCTCATGCACTTCGCAGAAATACCTTCGCAAAGACATTTCCGCGAGGCTTCGGAGCTTATGGAATCTGGCCCAAAGAGTCCTCCATCAGAAGAAGACTAGCAGGAAACATGTAGGTAAAGAAACATTTACAAATAATTCATAGAAATAAAGTAACCTTGATGCTACAGAACCACATAATCTATATATTAAAAACAATTATATACCTACAGTAAAAGGCCAGTCTGTTTCTATTATTAGAATTCTAGGGACATACTGGGTAAGATTAAATTTTTTAGAAATAAATTTTAACAAATTGTATGAACTCTGTAGTGTACTAGTGTAGTCCATTTGGTTATAACTGTCTTTCTCTTAGTGAAACTATAAGATTCAACTTGAAACTTGTGCTCATTTTCTTTCAACCCCAATGCAGTTTTCTTTCCTTCTTTTGTTTTTTCTAACATTTAACATAACTTTGTTTTTATATGAGTTACGTATCGCATGGCTGCTGTTGTGAGTAATTATTGTCCAGCTGAAAGGATTCTGCATCTATGAATGAGAATTGTAAACAGATGCTAGCTATAGTCATGTGTTTCCCAGTATGGAATACAAAACTAGCATGCATACTTATAAAAACTACCTCACATCTATGGAAGGCAATAATGTTTGTCCACATACTAGATTGCCTAGAACCACAACATATTCTATTTTGTGCTCTTAAGAGGTGTTAATCCAGTAGAAATGTGTTGTAGTTTAATGTTTTCAACATAAATGCAACATAAAAACAATGACATCTGCATTAATAAGTAATTTGTCCTGTTTTTAGATGGATTATTAGTTGAACTTGTTTAGATATTTGTCAGATATTTTGCATTCTCAGAATGCTATTCATTGCCATTCTTAGTAAAACAATTCAGGAAAGAAGTTACAAAATACTATTTTGCATATATCTTATGTTATTTGCCTTTTCTCTTCATCTTATAAAGTGCAGAAATGCACATTAATTCTTTGTGTACAACACTAGAATAAATGGTTGCTGGAAAATTTTACAATGCTTAAACACTGAAACTATTAATTTAAAATCACATTTATCAACATACTCTTTATTTAAATGAATGGCAGCAAGGCTACATACATTTATACTGCAGTTTAACTTAATATGTTACCTACTCTTGGCAGCAGGTATTGACACCAGGCATTGCTAAGGAAACATCTTGCTTGTATTTCTTACTGGGAGCCACACATATTCAAGAGTGTGTCTACTGGATCTTAAATATCAACAGGGATCCTAAAGTGGAGTGTACTGCCACATATACCCAGGCATTGCTCTTCAATTCATGGTTGAGGTTGCATAGCTACCCTTGCTTCCTTGAAGCCTGATTCTCACCTCTAAAGTCAGCTAACATTACGTTTCTAACCTTCACTGTTTGCAAAGTTCCTTTCACTTCCTGGTGGAGGGCCAAATCGAATGACATTTACCACTACTCACATTTTATAGTTGAATTGTGACACACACCTGGGGCTGGACATATACACAAGCAAACCAATGCCAGGCAGCAGGGGAGAAGGATATACAGAGGCACCTCTTCTACTGAAAGTGATATCAGGTTGTACCCAGAAAAAAAAAGATTTGAAATAGGAAGTACATTTATATTTCATAGGGTGAAATTGATTCTCTAATTTTTTATAACTACTGCACTAACAGTGTATGATATTTCATTTTAAAAATGCATTATTTTCACTTTTATGGGGGGCTTTGATAAGATGTACCATATAACGTTAAATAAAAATGGCTATCTGTATATAAAACAGAAAAAGATACCTGCAATCAGCAGACATAAAAATGCAATAAAAAATAGGAAAAAGCAGGGCTGTGGAGTCAGAGCCCATTTTGGTGGAGTCGGAGTCAGGGGAAATTGAGGAGTCGGGGCTTTGGCTTACCGACTCCACAGCCCTGGGAAAAGGAGAGCTAACATATTTACATGAACAAAAACTAAGTTATAACTGCTATAGCAAACTAAATGGTTATTTTTCTGATACCGGTCCTTTACTTTTCCTTGGTTTGTTAAAAAAAAAATGCATTTACACAATCAGAGAGTCAGTTATCAGGAGATCTAAAGTTGACTTTCTTTTACTTATTGCTTGTTATGAGTCTGTTATCCATAGTTAGCTATGTATGGACAAACTTTCTCAAAGAGTTACACTAGACTTTGTGACCCGGCTTTTCACGTTATATTTAATAAGAAGTAGATCATGACAACAAAAATTGGTTTCTTAACAACAAATTGATATTTTGTGTACATTTGTATATATATATATATGTATGTATGTATGTGTGTATGTATGTAGATAAATAGATTATACATTATTTGCATCAGTACTGACCCCAGAAATCCCTAGATGACTTGAAACTGAATGGGAGTTTGCAGAGGCACTAGGAAGCTGTTGCTGTGGCTTTTCAAATTGGATCCTTCAAATTACTCTTCTACATAATAATGAGACATAGATGGCAGGTCCAAATTATGGCACTTTTAGAAGAAAAAATAACCAAAGCAGTTGAACTTACTCAGTTCGTACAATCTTTTTAGGTGGGGTGGGGCTTTATTTCTTTGAATACTGAAGCATTGCATAGTTTTAATATACTTTACTAATGAACTACAGCATAGATAAATAAATCATGCTGTTGTGGTGTACCTTTACCCTGGTTGCCCTCTATAAATTATGGAATCTTATAATAATAATAATATTTTTTTGGTGCATTTTTTGTGGCTTTTTGCAAATGATTTTTGCAGCCATGCATCACACAGAAAAAATTAGCCCTTGCAGCATGGTGTTAAACAGATATCATTGCCAAAACATCTCTTTAAAACTGGCCATGTAAAATATACAGTCTGCTTTTTAATTAGATTAGCTGCATACCACATGGCTCTATAGAAACTATCTGATTACTAATAAGCAATTTGGCATGTGCATACACAACAACATTCTATTTAAAATACAGGGTTTGCAGGGCTATATAGAATTCAGGACACACACTACACTCTCTATTATCACAAGCTTCCATTTTAAAGGAGTGTATTTACATATTTGCAACTGTATTTTATGGTAACCAGGCCAGATTTATTCTTTCAGCTGAGTTCCTCTCCTGAACAAGATTACATAGGGTGCAGCATGCTTCAGCACTTATTTTTATGTATACATTTTACTTTCAAAGGAGTTTTTCAGTTTTTAATGGGTTTAGCACAAATACAATTTAAGTGAAATCTTTACACCACTTGCACCTTAGGATCTCAATCTAAGAAACAGGTGCTGTTTAACAATAATTATTTAAGTACATCCCAGCAACACTTGTATCGTAAGTGTTCCTGATTAAAGGAATGATCAGTTCAGGAATAATTGGTGTCCAGATATGGAACCCAAGGCAAATCCAGGTGTTCTGCTACTTAACTTACCGGACAGGTATCGTGTGTAGTGTATTATATGTTTTACAGAACTTAAGTATTTAGCCCCGAAGCATTGTTTTATTTAAATATATAAAGGGGAATTCATCAACAGGGGTAATGATTTATAGAGGTCTAGTGATCCATTGCAACCAATCAATGGTCTCTGGCATAAGGAAGCAGAAATAATAAAAGTCAAGTTCTCATTGGTTGCTATAGGTTTCTAGATCTCTGTAAAGTTTGCCTCTGTTGATGAATTCCCCTGATATTTTATTATAAATGGATGAAGTAAAAACCTTACATATCCAGATACCAGTTTAACTATAAACATTAAAACATACTGTATAATCCTTTACTTTCAGAGTTTATAGTTAAATATTTTTGACAGCTGTAAATTACATTTTTAGTCAGACTATTTTGCCCTGTCTCTAAGAAGTGCACACAGTGTTTGTGCCAAGCATATATTAAAGAAGAACTGTAGTGCCGATATAACTGCCCACATACATATAAAACTCCTTTATACTAAGCCAATTGCTGACACAAATAGTTAAAAAAATGTTTAGGGAAAAGATAATACTTGCCGTCAGCTTGATTTATACAGTTGTAACGGAGCTGACATTTTGCCCTCCCCCACACCCCCTCCTCTTTCTCTCTTGCAATTTAGATAACACGAGAAGAGAAGCTGAATGATTGATTTTGGTGTAATCAGTGTGCTGACTTTTTGACCTCACTGTGAAAGCAGGAGATTACAGAGATAAGCTAACTGTGCGCAGGCGTCACATTCCACAGTAGACGAAAACTTCTTCCACATTAAACAAAATGTCTGCAAAAATGTCTGCCTCCTACGGGAGTTTTACAAGCCTGAGTAATAAACTATCCAGTATCAGATGAAACATCTACTGGGGACAATTGCTTTTCACTAAGGTATAGTACTGCATATGTAAAGGTGTAATCTGACTATAGTTCTCCTTTAAGCTGGTAAAGTAGGTGCTATGCATGAGAATTACTATTTTAAGCTAATGCATTTGTCAGGATTTATTTCTTTTTTAAACTTTATCTGTATATATTGTAAAATGAACCGTTTATTCTTCTGTAGACTTTATCAGAGATGACCCAAGTGATATTAATTAGTTCATTGCATATGTGAAAAGATGGCAGTACCCCTGAAATGTTTTACTATGAAGCCATGCACTTTAAATAATTTGTTTTAGTCTTTTACCAAACTGTGGAGTTTGAGCTTGCTTTTTTGAAAATCAGTATTCAGTGACAACATATGTTTACACAGAATCCTCATAATCACCTACAGAGCAGTTCTGAATTCACCAATCTGCCCAACGATATTTGAATAATGTACCGCTCCTTGTGCTTTTACTGTTACATTTAAAATATATCAGGTACAATTGTGAGAAATAGTTAGATATTCATTTCAAAAGATGAGTCTGACCTCATGAAATTTCTCCTTTAACTGCATGTAAGGATATTGTAAAGGTGCTGGTCATATTCACTGTAATTCATTCTGTTGACAGCAATCAGAATCCAAAGCCTGTAGAAACTTCCCCTCTAATTGAACTGGGAAAGGTAAACCAGTTTCAGGGCTCTGCACACTGTAATTGCAATAATTTAATTTAGCTATTTAACCTGTAATTCCGTGGTATTTATTAAAGAGCATGGGAGAAAATGAGGCCATTAGGAGCCAGAGATGAATACATTGAAATGAAAATGAACGCTTCTAACTGCTAGTTGACCTTCGTTTTGTTGCAGTTTTTATTAGGCTGGTCATGGTAATTACGGGGACGTGAATCATAGAGAAAGTGAATAATTCTGTAATGAAGGTTTTTTTTTATTCATCTCTCATATTCCAAAGAGTCTTTAAGTGCATACACGAGCAGTTTTATTTTTCTTGGGGAAGCATACATTGATTGTGGATATTTCAATAACAGAACAATCACTTTTGTTGATCTGACATTAAGTTAATTCTGGAGAGAGTAGATTCAGTGGCAAAATAACTAGAGTCTAAGAAGGCCAGTGGGAATATTAGCATATTCAACAGTACAGCAGCATAAACAATTTGCATGCGAGAAGTTTTAAGAAACTTAGAGAGACATTAATTGAAATTTCTTATATGCTAAAATGTTCAACTGAAAGATTTTAATCACAATTCATTTATGGCTAGTTTTGTAGCTGGTACATGTCATATTTTAGAATACAAGTTCTGGTATATGAAAATTCTACCTCCTATCTTGATGGCATTGATTTTAACGTATTTTGTTTAATGCTGATGTCTTCCTTTCATCAACCTTGTATATGTTTTTTAGCTGTCTGTTCTCATACACAAGTTTTTTTTAATCAAAATGTGTTTCTGGCTCTTTAAGAAACAGTCTCTCTGGTCTGCCTAACTATAAACCATAAAAAAAGTTTGTAATTACCTAAATTAATCCATTTATTGGAACACAGAAAGAGTTACCAGGATGTTCACAATTAATGCACCTAGCACACCATGATCAACCAATATAATTCTGTATAATAGAGGTGCAGTCTTTTCAGATTGTGTGCCACTTTCACTGAAAAACAGTTTAATAGTGTAACCAGTTAGTAGTGACTCACATATTAACTCGATGAAGGATTTTTCCCAAAACCTTGTGCTGGCACTGTGTCACTATAAATAAAAACATTGTTGCAGCTGATTGGAAACAGAGTGAGTCATTGCTACTTGATGATAATAATAGTCAGAAGTCTCCATACTACTTCACTTTGTGTTAGAAGAGCAGCCCAAAAGGCACACTTGGAGGATTATTCAAGAAAGTCTGAACAGTCACATAAAAGCCACTTTTTCAGTGCAGAGTTTTGATGTAAAACTGCTTCTGAGCATGCTCACATCACTGAGTTTGAACAGGAAGTGTAGAGGATCGCAGAGCTTCACACAGCAGAAGAGATCAGCTTAATAGTGACAGCATGAGACAGCACTAGAGAGTAAAACCCCAATCGCTAAGTATATCCCCCCCTCCACCTTGCAAATCACCCCTTGACCAAATGAGCCTTTACTTCTTATTTAATGTAATATGCATTACAAGTCAGGTGATTAATAGGCTATGAAAGCTACTCTTGTCAATGCTCAGCAATTTTTGTAGCAGCATACAAAACTTTTAAGTTTGGGTGCAGTATATACTAAAAACCAACTCATTCATTTTCCTGAGTTAAAACCAAGGGAAGACTTGTAATAAGAAAGAAGACAGCATGCAGACAAAAGATTGTTCTCTTTAATTCAAAAAACGCAACCTGCAAAGCATTTGTATGCCTAAAAAACTGATAGCATGTGTACAAAGGGGAAATCTTTTAATTGGATTAATGAGCAGTACATTAAATACAGTCTTCAGGGTTCTGTTGTTTAGAAACCGTCCCTAAATGATCTCAAGGTAGACACTGTCATGTGTTGGAACTTTAAAATTCCTTCATCTGCTCAGTTGCTTAGGAACAGTATAATTTATCATGTATTTTAGAAGGGGGAAAAATTGCATGTACTGCTGAAAATGCGATGAGCACATTTGATCATATCTAATTCCCATTTATAATGCTGTGGACATTCTTACTGCCCAGCTGCCCTCTAAAAGACTCTGAGCAGTGGGATTTTGTGATGCATGAATGAATCCTGGGAAGTTAGCCAGGACTGTGCTCATAAGCTTTTTCATCATTTATTACCTTCTAGTTTTAATTGTTTTCCTGTTTTTCCCCTAAGATATTTATCAAAGAGGAATAGTATTTCTTTACTGTGTCCTGCACACTCTTTCAAAAGCTACAGATAGGACTGTGAATTACTGTCCACAAAAAACACATCTATGCATTAAATAAACATCTTAGTGCATGATAAAAAAAAAAAACATATTTACCAAGAAATATTTGTCAATCTACTTGACATAAAGGGCTGTACTTGAGGTTTCTATGTTGACATAAAAGAGACAATAAACCAGTGATTTATTCTGTCTGTCTAGTTGTTTATTATAATCAAAAACTGCAGTAACCCAGGTGAACTGAAGGCAAAGAGTTACAGTAAATACCATCTTTATGGCAATGACCTTCCTTGCTCAAGACATAAAATTCAAACATCTTTCGTAAAGGCGTCCCACAATCAATGAAGTGCTAGGAAGCACATCAAAGCACTTCTTAGTTTGCACAAAAAAAAAAAGAGAAAAAAAAACAGCTTTCAAATAGCAAGATAATAATCTTTCATTTTGCTTGCAGAGAAAATGTGGTCAGCTAAATAAGTAAGGATGGGCTTACCTTGGCATTATTTTCTTTAGCACTAATTGAAATGTTACTTAAATTAACCATTAAATTATCCTGTGCTTTCCAGTTTAAAAAAAATAGGTTAGTCAAGGCATTCATATCAGGTATGCCAGGTATTTCTCTCACACAGACAAATATGCACATATAAATCTCAAAACAAATAATATTCTGAGTACAGAATAAACTATTCCCTCATGTTACAAAATGAAACAAAATGTATAATTTACTAATATATGTGTATATATACATGAAAGGAGAGGCTCACTTGTTATTAAGTTAATTCAAATTTTGTGAGAACAGTGTTTACGCCTGTTTTTATTGTATTGTTCCCTTGGACAAGTCTCTTTGCTTTTCCCCCATGCAATAAATACCAGCTGTGTGCTCTTTGAGGCAGAGATCTGTTCTGTCTATGGGTGAATTTTATTAAGCCCAAAAAGACTCGATTGGAGTCTTTTCGGGCTTAATTTGCCCAGTCCCGATTTCCACACTATGGAAATCGGTGTTTCTCGATTTCCATAAACTGGAAATCGGGTATTTGCACTGAAACGTAGCCATAAGTTATTATGGCTACGGAATTTTTCGGTACAGATAATCGATTTCCAGATTATGGAAATTGAAAAATCCAGATTTCCATAATGTGGAAATTGGGATTCTCATGGGAGGATAACCTTCCGCGAAAAAGTCGGAAATACTTATAGCGGTCTTTCTGACTTTTATAAATACCGCCCTAAGAATAGAACTGGGTACGTAAATTCTACCTATGTACAGAACATGGGTGGAAAATATGTTAAAGGGAATGAAAAGTTTGAATAAAACATTATTTCTATATGACATGTATACATATAGAAAGCCAACTTAAACATTAAAATGTAAAAATGATTTAGGGATCAGTAGTACTTGCCTCTTGTTTATACAACCCTGCTCCCCCAGCCCTACTGTGTACAGACTCTTCCTGTGCAGTGCCGATAAGTTCCGCCCTCGAATGATGGCACTCACTATACAGAGAGCCATTCTTTTGGGGAAAACCCCTCCCCCACCCCTTATCTAAAAAGCCTGTTCCTAACACTTGACCATGCGCAGATAAGACCTGTCCAATCACCTATGCGGTCGGCTGTGGAGAGAGAAGCCAGGGATAGGAGGGGGCGTGGCTCTCGGCTTCCTCTCCCCTTACAAGGAAGGGCTGCAGGGGAGGGTGCAGTTACAGGGGGATATTGAGCTCTGCTGAATTAAGAGGTGAGTCAAGAGCTTCTTATTCGTTATATTGTTTGACAATAGGTAAATATAGCTTTCTTTATAGCCAGGGTTTACATACCATTTAGAAAGTAGGATATATATATATATATATATATATATTTTAATTTTTTTTATTTTATTTACTTGATATCTTTTTAAAACAACATATTTACACCATGCCATAACCTGGTCCTATTGTATAACATACCCCAACGTGCATGTTCACCATGCTCAATACCGTTTTATACTTCATTTCAGAAATTTGAGTTATTGAATTATAACCAATATCAATTATTTGGCTACTTTATTTGGTTAGCCCTGTGTGTGTGATATTGGGAGTTAGACTCATTGCGTCTCTGTTGCAAATAACTATACACTGATACATCTTCTAACCACATTGTAACTATGTAACAATGTTAGACTGGCAAGGATGTAGTGGTCCAGTAGATATAATGATTATGATATACGATTCCCAAAAGAAAATAATAACTAAGTGTATGGTTCATTACTGTTGGTTTTCAACAGCTTCATAAGGGGTGGCTCAAGAACCCACATAAATGTTTGTTTTTAAGGGATTTTCTTTTCACTTTGTTCCCATAGTCTCTGCACTACAAACATTGCTTCTTGTTGGTATTGACACATCACATTTTGGGGTACATTTACTAAAGTCGAACAGGCTTTTTGACTAGAAAATTCAGGAGAAACAGCCTATATTTAATGATATTGTTGGTTTCTCCTATTTACTAATCTGCTCAAAAAACATTGTATCTCTCAAATGAATTCTCCACCCTCAGGCTGGCGTAAACCCATTATGCCCTGTGGAGTTGGTCCAGTCATTTAGCCTAAGTACAAAGTATTTCCCCATCGAAAAGAGACATCGATAGAGAAAAGCATTGCAAAGTGTGCCCCTGTTAACAATTTATTTCGATGGGGAAACTTTTTTATCCATCCTTTGTAAATAAAGGAATTGAAAAGTACAGGGAAACAAAAATTGACAGCGATATGGGATGAAATCAATAATCAGTGAAATAGATAATGGTTGAATAGGTCTTAGTAAATATGCCCCTGTGTGCTTTAATGTAAAACATATATACACATTTATACACCACACATCAAAACTCCATAGCCCACAATTCCCTTCATGCATACATTTTATCATGCTGCCAAAATATTCAATTACTTTTATAACCAACTGAAAACAAGGAGCATCAATTAGACATGCTGCAGGACATAAGCTTCCTTGCCTTTTTTGTGTGTGTGTGTGTGGGGGGGGCGCAAGAAAAGTAATGGGTTTTTAAAGCTACAAGCTGTCTCTGAAATGCTTTACTACATATAATTAACCCTCTCTTCCTGTTATTAATCTAGTTGGGCTTTGCTGCAAACTTTTAAGCCTTATATATATGCAATTTACTTTGGATTGCATTAATTTCTTTGACATATAGATATAATAGTGTGCAGTAGCAATAAAAGGGCAAGAGTCGCCTGAAAATGTGTTGGACACATTTGGGTTTGACCTCATCTTTAGTCATAACTGTTGAATTCCTTGCAATGCAAGTACTGCAACAACACAATCTTATTATAGTATTATTCATTTCATTGATATGTTTTCTCTGTAAGCTGATTTATGACTCTAGCCCTGAAATAAAGTTTGCTGCACTTTCTCATAAAGCAAACCATCTTCTTAGCGAATAGCGATGGCGCCCCCCCTCCGCTCGGCGCCCGCCCCCTGCGCTCGTCCCCGCCCGCCTCTATAAACATCCTTGTACGCCTATGCCTGCAAAGGCGTAGAA
>JAKJJM010180425.1:0-14482 GCA_021901965.1 Pipa carvalhoi
CCCTACCTGGTAATCCGATTTAAATGAAAGGAGCAGAAATCCTAAAAGTTGGTTTACATAAACAATTACTAATAACCTTCACATGCTCTTATGATCTCATTCTGGTAAGAATTAAAAATAGTCTGCAATTCACCAAGGCCAAGAGAGGAATGTGAAATGTTATTATTTTGTATTTTTCAAAAGGTCCTAAACAGTTTTGTGCTTTCCTGTATGTGGCTACATAAACACGTGAAGTAAGAGTCTGAGGGCTGAGGACCGGGTCTTTTGCAGGCCTTTGTTACTCGTCTGTGCAAACTTTTAATTGAAACAATTGCACAGGAAAACATAGCTTCTTATAGGTAACGTAGCTCATTGCTCCCTCCATAGGTAAATCTGGTAAGACCAAATGCTTTTTCCCAGACCTGCAGGAGAAAGACAAAGCACCTCTAAAGTTAGATAAGTCATTGGGTCAGATATTAAGGGCTGGTTTCCTTTGTTTGCTACAGGAAGGCTTCCTGTATTACATGAGAAGGTGCTAGCCTATGTTAATGCTAAATGTATGGTTGCATTAAGTGTGCACAGGGATAGAGTTCTCTGGCACAACACTTCCATTTTTGCTTCTGTCCATTTTTTTTTTCTTGGTTCTCTAGTCTTGACTTTATTACTACATTGACTGTGTTTTCCTCTGTGTCACACAAATGTACATTTATCATCTCAAAACCAGTTAAAGGTTTCACGTATGACAGCCCTAATTTATCTAAATGTCTTCACGGTAGAAAATAAAAGCGGATCATTTGAAGACTCTTGTATTTACCCACCTCCTCCACTAGGGGCTGCTGGTTCCCAGGTTTTATTTAAACCTCTCACAGCCTGAACATTTGATTGACCCACTTAAAGGCAATTTTCTCATTTTACCCCCCTTTGTACCGTGTGGCGTTATTGGACTCTGATTCTGTAATGCATTGGATCTTCTCATGTCGAATTTTTTTTAGCCCTTGCTTGGCATTCTAAGGGTTAATGTCTTACTCCTCCGTTCCTGTAGAACTGGAGGTTTTCTGCTCATGTGACATTAGGCTCCCATTGTTTCCCAGACACTGTCACATTGTTACACTCCCGAAGTAATTCTAAATTGTTGCCTCCCTGCTAAATTCTAGGTGCAGTTTGTTACTGTACGATGACAGAAATGTCGATAGCGAACGTTCTTTATTAATATCTTCATTGTTTGCTGTAGCCTGTTTATTTCCCTGGGCAATTTTACTCTCCCCATATGGAAATATACTTAATTTTTTTTTTTTTTTTTTTTTTTTAATTTTGCTTTCAGGAAAATTTTACTGCAAACCTCACTATTGTTACCGACGGTCTGGATACGGTCAGAGGAAAAGACCGGCCACCCCTGCACTTTTAGGAAAAGTGAGTATGTTTCAGCCAATAGAAAAGCTCTTGTAGAGACCATAATCTTTTAGATTAGACGTAGTTGCTGCAAGGTTGAGAAGGAATATTTTCTTTTGCGTTTGTTTTTTTGTTTTCATTTTGGGCATCGGCTGCAGCAGTTTCAGCCGCACCTAAAATCCTGAGCCTGCCAGAAAAGGACCTCTTGAGAGAGAACCAATACCAGGAAGATTGCTAGAAATGGCTCTCTTACTGGGTCATTAACACCATAAAAAGATAATTGTCTTTTAGATTTATATCGCAGCAGTTCCCATGCTGTAGAAATGTCATCTTGGAATTTAATTCCTCTTTTGTATTGCTCGAATTACTAATTGCTGCCATCTTTTATTTATCTTTATATTGGACGTTGTTGGGCACTTCATGATTGTGTGTTATTTAAAGTGCCGTAGAAACCGGTTAGAACCTGAAAGAGCTTACTTTTTCTTAACAGATAGAAATGTCTGCAGCCACGAGAGATTTAAAACAAGCCCAAAACAATAGAAATCGGGCATTTACAATCAAACATAAGTTTATTTACAAGTACAATGTAAAGCTGACTGCCGTTTCCAATAAAATGGTTTTGTCACTGGCCCATTATATTCGGGGACCTTGGACTGCTGTAGAATTGTGGCAGCTGTAATTAGTTGGACACGTTGTAGAACTCTGTCTAACCAATAATTGTTTAAATCTGTTTAATAATTCAGTTCCTTAGTGCGTGTGTGGGGTGGATTTCTCTCCTATTTTGTCTATCCTTGGATTAAATGGTTTTATTTAGTAGTCTCTTCTCTGTGAGGTTTTTCCTAACAAAATGTGCTTTGATTTAGACATAACTTTGCAGACTGCAATATGAGAGAGACCACTTCTTTACTAGTAGATAGAACTGCACTAGCTGATTGTTGTTACCCCTAAACCACTATTAGAATTGCAGCAATCCACTGGCATCCAGGTGTTCTTAATCCGCAGGTAGAGCTATATATTGGGACTCCTATATTGGAATTTACACCTCAGAAGCAAAGAATGTTTGTCATCTTAGGCCACACCCACTAGCTGGCCACACACCTTTATGCAAATAACCACAGACTAAGTTATGCAGTGACCTAATGTGCTTTATCTGTATGACTTATTCATGCAAAGGGAAAGTGGTCATACATATATATATTTTATAAAAGCTTTACTGTTGCAATAAAACGGCATTGCACAAGACATGCATAAGCTAATGCACTTCTCCATAGGCGACTTATGCATGTTTTGTACAGGATATGTAATGAGTGCTTGATATAAAAGAATCAGTCAGTTTTATTGCAGCAGAAGGCTTGGTTAATGATCACACGACCAATCATAACGCATGGAGGTGATCAAACGGGATCAGATCAGAGTTTGCTTAATATGAGTAACACGTGACCTTCCCGAGTCCTATGTTTGAAACCGTAAAAGTCAGGCTTGTTAGCACATGTGGAGCCTTTTAGGATTCCTTTCAAAAGAGCTTAATTGAACTTGAATTTTGCCCCAACAGGAAGTTACAGTGAATGCAGAGGATTCCACGGATGCTGACGACGCAGGACGAGTCCAGGCATTGCCACCGTCTGCTGCCACAGAGAAGACACCAGGTACCTGTTGTTGCTTCCCACATCCTGCTTTGGGCTTGTGCTCCGCTATGCGTCGTCTGCAGAGCATGGCGTTCTCGTTAAGGTGCCTGGTGACCCAGGATCCATTGGACTTGTTTTTCATGTGCCAGTTGATAGTGTTCGGGCTTCCATTTCTTTATGTCCAGTTGGAAATCCTCCTGCAGATTCTGGGGGAGTTTCCGTGGTCTTCTCCTTCATGAAATCCACTGCAGGAAAAGCCAAAGAAAGACAAAGTTTTTGTTTTGTTAAGTCACTGCCAGAGTGGAATACAGTCATTCTATCTTTCTGCTGTGCTGCTGCTTTAAATCCGTTCATCCAAGCGCAGTTTGGTAGCACAGAAACAAATCCTACAAGATTCATGTTACTTTATTTAAAGGTTCTCTCGCCCGTATAGAACGTAAGATCATTTGAAACGGAAAAGCAATTTGAAATATCTTAAATTATGCTAGTGGAGAAAATGTTTTATTTATGGCTTCACGTTAATGATATGATTACACGTCACTTTAAGTAAAAATTCATCTTCTAGCCCTTGCATCAAGCGGTGTTTAATGACCTATTAACACACGTGTTAAATTAACGCTTTTTGTTGGATTTTGCATTGAGCTAACAACTCCACATAAAATGTATTCGTTTTGTGATTTTTATTTTAGTTGATATATTTTTAATTTTGCAGTTTTTAGAAATTTTTAGCATTTTTTTTTACATCTTTAATGTTTTGTTTCACCTGAGAACTATTTGCTTTCATACATTGTAAATCTCCACAGATTAGTGGATCCTGGGGTCCGAAATATAATTGAACTTGAAGCTTACATGTGAAATTTGCACTGCTAATAGTTCCTCCTGCTAAATGCTCAGGTGCTAAGGGGCAACAAAGTGCTACAAGTAAATAACTTTTCTTTAATACTGGACAGTAACCATGGTAATTGACTAGCTGCATAAACACATTGATTAAAAGTGATGCACCATATTCTATCTAATAATTACAGCTGGTGGTCCTTCAAATTCAACCTCGGGTAGTAAAAATAAAATAGGTATAAATGCATTCCTGTTCACTGGTTTCCATATGTTTCTCTGTACTATTTTTTTAAAATATAAATTCGTTTTGGAACACAAAGTTTTTGTAGGATTTGTGTGTGTTTTAAATCTGCCGCCGCAAGGAGTTTAATGTTCTACCGTGTTTCCCCTTTAAGAGGGTGCATGCGCCACAGTAGGCGGATCTCTAATGCTGTAATTCACCCTGTTTTGAGCACTTTTTTACTTTTTGTCAATCACTGAAGTAACACTGTTGTGTGCTAAGCCTTTTAGAATGCACTTGTGTATGTGTGTTTGTATGTGTTATACGTTAATGTGTGTGATTTCCCAGTGAGGCTTTAGTTCCGTATCACAGCTATCGGGGTGGAACCTTAAATAATGTTATGCTTTTGGGGTATTCACTTGATTCCATTTAGGGGCACTTAGTTGGCCTTTTAAAGGTCTTCTCTATTCTGTATTAAGGCCTTTGTTTTAGATTTAGTTTTTGTTTGGTGTGGATAGTGCAATATACTTGTGAAAGAGAAGTCACTGCAGTCGCTTTGCTCTTCAAACACTTCTGATTATTCTGTATTTTTCATAGGTAGGAAGTAGATAGTCACAACTGCCTGCAAATATATTTCTCCATATGTTCTGTTCACGCAATAACCTAAGTAAGCACTATGTCTAAACAAAACCTAGTCATTAGAAAGTTGTCACAATTTCTCCTGAGGATCGTCAACACCCCCTATAACCCTAGTGGCTTCCTTGCTGGTCCTTAGTGAAACTTGGCATTTTATAGGTGAGTGGTATACACAAGCCATTACACATAATTCAGAAGGTACCAATTTGGGCTTGTTTCATGTATTTGATCATCTGTGCAGTTTTTATACAAGATAAGTAACCATAATCAAATGGCAAAAGTAATCTTGCCCTTAGACTCTGAGATAAACTCCTACATTACAACATTAATTAACCCTGCACGGGGTTTCTTGTGAACAGTTCTCAAGAACCCATAACATGTTAGGATTTGCTTTAATTATGTCCAAGTAAGTTGACCTGTTCGAGTAGAAAAGTAATTATCTATCAAGGACCGATTTCAAAACATGACCCGTTTGGTTCAATTTCAGATACCCCCATCAACTGGGGAGGCAAATTTAGGGGGGAATTTAGCTCACACATCTCATTTATTTCCGGTGGGCTTCTGATGACTTGGGAGTTCTTCAGAAATTTTGATATTGAGGCTCTTTCAATCAAATCCTCCAAAATACTATCGTGGAGCATTCTAAATGGAGGCAGCCTCAAGTAAACCATGCATTTCAATTTATATTCCTAGGACAATTAATTTAGCAGTTTATTTTACTTTTATTTGTGATGTAGGCTTGATGAGATCAAATATCCAAATCCTTTCTCCATATATAATAGATCACATGAAATGTTTTATTGGATAGATGGAATGCTCTCAGCTTACCAAACCTGCAACATCAAGTTGTTCTGTTTAGTAGAGTTTGTGTTTCTGTCCCTGATATTTTGTGTAGTGGTGTCTTACTCTCTAGTGATCTGTATTGCTCTCCTGACTCCTATGGATGGATATCATGTTTAAAAGTATATGCACACACGATATGCGGATATAGGTGTATAATCTTATTTATTTGACCATGGGTGCAAGGTACAGGTGCTGCTACGTTTCGGTGGGGCACAACCACCCTTAGTCAGGGTAGACATAGCCTGGCGAAGGGTAGTTATGCCCCCCAAGCGTAGCAGCACCCTGTACCTTGCACCCATGGTCGAATAAACCAGTTTATACACCTATATCTGCATATTGTGTGCATATTCTTTTAAATGATATATATCCATATTATGGTGTTTGGCCTAGCATCATAGAATTTTGCACCAGTAAATTGGAGTGCACCTCTACGCATTCTTCTCCTGACTCACAGGGTGAAATTTAATAAGGTCGGAAATACCGCTAACCGTCTTTCCGAGAATCTCGCACGAGTTGTTTGATCGAGTTTTTCGGTCAAGTTTTTCAGTGGAATGGTAGGCTAGCTTTCCATTGAAAAACTTGATCGTAAAACTCAAACAACTCGCGCAAGATTCTTGGAAAGACTGTTAGCGGTCTTTCCGACCTTATTACGTTTCGCCCATAGCCTTGTCTTTATTGTTTTTTTTCCTTTTCTGTATCCCCCAGGCTGGAACTTAGATTATTGTTTTTCGGCTAAGTGCGACCCCTCTGCTCCAGACTTGCTGTTTGTTACCCATCTGTATTTGTTGCTGGATATGTCTCACTTATTCTGTCCCATGTGTTCTTTATACTATGTAATGTTTTTCTTGTTTTGTTTGCCAATTTCATTGTTGCACTTTTTTGTGAATAAATTTGTTTGAGTTTTTTTCCTTGTTTCTGTGTATTTTTGTTTTGTTTTTCTTAATCTAGCTCTTTCCGTTTTTATATTATTGCTGGTTGAAAAGGCCGGACTTCACTAGTCGCGTATTTGCTCCTAACAAATGTACATATAATTATTTTATCTAGAAATCTCAAATTCAGGAGCGCTGTATGTATGACATGCAGTATGTAGTGCAAAAGTCCTGAATTTTTTTATATTTTTGAAGGAATTGCTTGGCTGGCGTTCACCCAAGTCTATTGGAAGCAGTGCAGGCGAATGCTATATTTTAGACGTATAATTATGTTATGTATATAGCACCAAGGAATTCTGGATAATAGAGATAATACAGTCCCTAGCTGATGACAAATACTGCTTATAAAGGGATGGAGGACCCTTATTGCAAGAGCGTATATTATAAAGGAGAATGATGTATTGCAGTGGTAGACCTAGAATAGCGGGTTAAGTGCGGACGCTGTATGAACACATCTAATGTAGGATCAGCCACTGGGAGAGAAGTTACAGGAGAGTGAGACAAAACTGGGAGGGAGAGAATGAAATGGAGAATAGGTAGTCTGAGTTGGGGTGTGTATAAATAATGTGTAGAAGTGCACACCAAAAATGAAATAGGTGTGGTGCTAGATTCTTGGATGCTGGGAACACATCACAAAATTGATGAAGTAAGTGTATAAATATCCAACACCAGAATTCCCATTATTTCTATGCAAAAAATGTCCTCTTTAATTTGAATTCTTTTATTGTTTTGTGGTTATCTTATGCCTGCTTGACAATTATAACCATAATTGTTAAATTTCCATGTTTCTAACTGCCAATTACTAAGAAAAAAAACTTGAATTTTAGGAAGGAACTAGGTGTTTATCTAGTGTTCTGCTCCAGTCTATTCTTTCTTCTCCACATCTCTGTGCTCTGGGTCACCCATGTACCGCTGCAGGAACCAATCAGAAAAGTGTCTCACCATAAAAACAGTATATGGTGAGATCAGTTTCTGATTGGTTCCTGCAGCAGTGCACTGGTGACCACTGGCCACAGACACATGGACAAGCAAGAAATTACCAGAGCAAGCAGGTGAGGGGGTTCCTTCCAAAAAGGTATATTTTTCCCCAATAAGTTTTTATTGAAAACGGTTAAAGGTTTGAATATATTCTGTTTATATCATGATGGCCATTTGATAAAAATCATTTGTATAAAAGGATATACCTTTATCTCTAAGCAGGGTTTGTTAATAAGAATGCAAAGCATTTTTCATGTAGCAATTCTTAGAGAATTCACTGCAACCACTGAGCAAAAAAGGTGCTTATAGGAATATATGTTAATAATAGCTTTTCAGACACTTGTGCACCTCATAACCAAGATTAATGTATGACAATGCTGCTGTTAGCACTTTACTGTGGTAATTGCTATGTAGGGCATGGAGTAAACATCCCCAAGATGAAATATTAATGTCTGTGAGCAGCTCTATCCCAGAAATATTCATTGTGGTTTATAGCATGCGCAGAGCATTCTTCCTTGACCTTTAAACATGCGTTTCTATAATGTTTCCTCATGGTAATGTCATCAGTAAAAAGGTTTAAAAAATACAATTCTTTCCAATTAATCTTTACAAATCCTCTTCCGTATTGAATCAGATATTCAAATCCTTTCCTTTACCTCGCTGGGCCTTCTTGTTCTATAGAGAAAATGTCAGAACAAATGAAGCCATATCTATGGTATGCAATGCAGAACTGTAATAACATAAGCAAGTGTGTCGTGTGGGTCTGCACATGATAATATCAAGTGTTGCTTTGGGAATGGATGATATCAGAATAGAAATTGGCATTTCCTGCATCTTATAAAAGCATTTACAGTACTAATACTTATTTCCGCTGTAGGAGTTTGAGTTTTATAAGCAAGTGTCTTACTCATGTCCTCTTTAACAGAAATACAAAAGGACTTCTTAGTCTACGTCTAGTTTTATCCTCTGAGCTGTCTGCAATTTATAGAACAACATGGTTCCCTAGGTCTTATCCCTTAACCTGGGACCCAGTAAATAATAGCTTGAAGCATTGATGGAACAGCCTGAAGAGAGAACTTCAGGCTGTTTTATCAATGCGAAGATATAAATAAAATTATACATACATACTTACCTACCTATACCCAGATATCTAGAAATAGGATTTGGTACAGGTCAAAACAAAACCACCTTAAATAATAAATATGTAATACCAATATCACTTTAATGGTTTATATGACTGTAAATAGAACCATTACAGAGGAGTTTAATCCAGACAATAAATTAATAACTGCAAAATATAAACTGAAAGAAAAAAGTTGAAACTATAGAAAAAGAAAATGTTGTTAATTTATAATTAAAGTGTTTGTAAACCCAATCTATAGAGCCCCTTTTTACCTATTATAAATGAATATATTTCTGCCTTTCCTTTTCATACAGCAAGGCTCACTATCCACGTCTAACTGCTTGCTCCCTGTGATCATTTTTCCTACTAGTAAAAGCCACGCACCCCCTTTCCATGACCAAATCTGTCACTCGGGAGGTGGGGCTTATCAGCTCTATACAAGAAGCGCCTGTACACATAATGGCTGTGGGAGCAGAGGTTATTCTATAACAGGCAAATTCTACTAATCTCACAATCATTTTGAGATCTTACTATTTAAGGTAGCTTTGGTTATGAATACATATCAAAAAATAAGGACTTCATGAAACTTTTCATACCGTTTAAGGAAGTTTCCACTATGGATTGATTATTTTTGCTGCTTTTTCTTGTTTCTACACATGTTAAATGACCCTTTACAGGATCAGGTGGTGCACAGCCTTGATAATATAATTTCTTTGTATCCGTAAGATCAGAATGAATGGTGACTCTTTTTCAGCAAAGTACATTAATGTGCTTCTCTTCCCGTTGCTGCTGTAGTTGTGTTAACATGGGCTTAGTTACTTTTAAGAAAAGAAAAATTCCTGTTTGGGAAGCATGGCAATTGGATGAACCTAATGGTGCAAAGTCTGCAATTTACAGATTAGAGTTAGTCTGCTTACCCGAGATATCACTGTGGTAACATGCAGTTTTTATATTGTGCCTCCTCTTGTTAAGTCCCTCATGCATTAGATATGGGACAGCTTGATTGGAGGAGTCATACCTTCCTCCTGACCTGATGCCTTTCAAGATTCTTGGGAAAGGAAGACCCTCGTATTGGCTTCTTTCTTCACTCTTGTTTGTGTTGTGTGTGTGTGTGTGTTCAAAGAGACCAGAAGACCATAATGGGTGTTTTTGTCCCTTTTCACAATGGTGCCATAAGGAAAGAGCTTCTCAGTTAGGCAATGCTAAATTGAAAACCATACCAATCAAAATTGGATGCCAAACCAGTCAGGATAATGTCACTCAATATATTTTCCTTCTTCTCTCATTGTGCTTAACAAGCCACACCAGCAAGTATGGACAGTTTTCTTATAATACAGACTGAAATTCCCATTAACACCAGTTACTGTGAATGTGACTAGCTCGTTATAAATTGTGCCATATTGGCCTAATAAGCATAAATTTATCTCAATGTGGCTCTCAATTAACAAGTTGTAAGCAACTTAAACAATACATTGAGGCTTTGTCTCAACAAACAAGCAAATGATGTCAACCCACCTTGAACATTTGTGACACTAAAGAGCAACGGATCTTGGACTTTCTGGAACCCTAATGTCCAGAGTTCAATGAAAATTCTAGAGAGTTGTGGTTATTGGGAGTTGCCTACTGCTATTTTATATGTCTACATCCTATGGACTAGGAAGCAAATCCCACCCCCAGTAACTTCTCCTGCTACCATTTTAAACCACCCAATTTTGGTCTTCACAGATCATTAATCTAGTTTGTTATCCTGCTAAGTATTTTCCTTTTAATATTCTATTAGAAATATTTATTTAATAATGTATTTTAAAAGAAAACTTTGTTTTAAGTATCCATATAGCTCAGGTTTTAATTCTACTAAGTGGCATATTGAAATGTAATGCTGAGTAAGGTGGAAACATGTAAGAAGTGCATTATTCTTCCCAATATCTGTTGTTTTGCTTTGACTGATTCAGTAGAATTGTTACATGAGAGCTTGAAGCCTTTTTACCCAAAATATGAATGGTCAACTACAGTTTTGTGGGCCCATAATCTCATGATATGAATATTATCTCCTGTTTTAGGCCCCAGCATTAATGGTGTAGAAGATCACAGCTCAGCCAAGCGCCTGCGAGCAACTCCAGAACGAATAGAGTTGGAGAATTATCGCGTGTGTTTGCAGAGGGAGGAGTTGGAGGAGGTGCCAGAAGAAACCCTGGCGGAACACAATCTGAGCAGCCTTCTGGACAAGGGAGAGGTGGAAGAGGTGGCAAGCAGGTGAGGAATCTATCAGAGGAGCATGTGTTTATGCGCTGTTAGATTTCTTCTGTAGCAAAGGGAAATTTAGTCAGCTAAACACTGTACTTTTAGAAATTATTTGCAGAAATATTGTTTTAAAATAACTCTGAGAAGCTGTTGAATAGGAATTGGAATTAAATTTGCTCATGTCATGGCCTTGACCTGTAAGATTATCTGCAAGGCCAACAGGAAAATTACATTCCCATTGTAGGTTCCCTGTTGTGTTGAAATAAATGGAGAGTTTGTCAATTTCTGCAACTCCTTCCCCTCTTCCTTTATTGTCCATAAGAAGTACATAAGACACCAGAACATAAAGCTATACCTCCTTAAACTGCACACCGTTTCTAACCAGTCCTAAAAAAGGGTATCGATATTTGTTCACGCGGCCTCAGAAAAATTAGTTGTGGAAAGTAAACCTTATTAACTGCTGTTAATCACCAGTGGAAGTGCATGGAATCACACCTATTTTTACATACCAACCCTTGTGTGTAATTACTTAGGACTCTCGCACGAGTCACACGTTCCCTGTTTATTTTAGGTTTTCATTAAATATATAGTAAAGCTTTGAGCAAGAGGGGTTATGTAACCTAAAGCATTTTTAGAAGTGTAACTAGTGTGTATGATAACGGACAAGCCAATGAACAATGATAAAAATTAGCTCCCGGTGACTGAATGGTAATGTGGGGAAAAAGTGATCAAGCAGTGATTTTTGACTAAACGATTCTTGTTTTGGCACAGACTATATGTAAGACAACTATGTATTTTGTTTAAACCCCACAGCTGTAATATAGCCTTGTAAGAACATCTGTTAATTTAGCTTTGTGTCTTGGAAATGAATGATGTACATCCACACCCTAATTTTTATGAGGTCCATCCTGTAGCATAAGAAGTTATTGTATACAATGTTGTCTCGCTGATGAGCAAATTGCATGGTCTGAACCACCTCATATATAGTGCAGTGGTGGGGGGAATGGGGTTACAATGTGTGTTGTTGGAAGTAGAATGCACAAATATTTCAAACCAGCCTCATCTGTGTATATTTTTAGCATCTGTCACTCACACTTTAGTTCACTTTTGGCCTACAGCAGTTCTGAGTCTGAGATGGAAGAGGAGGAAGAAGAGGAAGAGCAGGACGAGGCTGAAGACCACCTACCTTCCTCAGATCTGGGTGGTGTACCATGGAAAGAGGCAGTTAAAATCCACGCAAAATTAAAAGGACAGGCTGCGAGAGATGCAGAGGTGGAGGAGACTAAAGGGGCACTTCCCAGGGATGATGATGAAGAGGATGAGGAAGAGGATGATGAGGAGGAAGAGGAAGAATCCAGTGAAGGTCTGGCTCTATATTCCATTCAGTATACTACTTGTTTGTTTACGCTGGATGTTTGATACATTGGGAGAAACTTATTAAGCCAGAAAAGACTCAATTGGAGCCTTTTCGGGCTTAATTTGCCAAATCCCGATTTCCAGATTATGGAAATCTGTGTTTTTCAATTTCCATAATCTGAAAATCGGTGTTTTTGCACCGAAACGTAGCCATAACTTGTTATGGCTACGGAATTTTTCAGTACAAATACCAGATTTACAGATTATGGAAATCGAAAAACACCGATTTCCATAATCTGGAAATCGGGATTCCTGCGAGAAGATAACCTCCTGCGAGAAAGTCGGGAAGACCGGTACCGGTGTTTCCGACTTTATTAAATTCCGCCCATTGAATGATTTCACGTGCTGGTGACATTTCTGTTACTGCGATATTCAGCCTAAAGGAGCCCTTTTCTAATTATTTTTTTTTACATTTTGAATCCTTTATTCTTAGAAAATCTATTAAAATGTGTTTTGGTAAAATAGTGAAATTAATATTTTGCTCGCTAGCATTTGTAATTGTCGCAACACTTTAGGTTGGTAAAGTATTTATTTTCCATCATGAACCAAATCATTCTTGCTTTCTGTTGACTGAGACGGGAACACCGCTGAACCTCTCCAGTTCAAGGTTTCCCATTCTCTGTCAGGAGAGAGGCAAAAAGACTGATTTTTATAACCTCAACAATGTTATAACAATACAGAACATTAAAGCTATAAAATAGCAGAAAAATGGAGTATTTGTAAATGAGAACTGAGAATGTTGTTAAAAACATTACTTTGTCATTCACTAATGGTTCATTATGGGACAAATTTTGTTACGGTTTTTCTGGGAATCTTACATTGTTGAAATGTTCCACGGGGGAGAAGTGACCTGTTGTGTGAGTTTTCCCCATCTCATTCTCACTCTTAAACATCACTTCTGTCATTTCTGCTTCTCTTTCCTCCACATTCTCTCTACTCATCTCTCTCATGGGTTGGGAATGGGGTCATTGTCTGGCGCCCTCTACTGCAGAGGGTGAGTATTGCCCATGGGAGAAAGAACTTCAGCAGGGCCTTTGGCTACAGCGTATCTCTGATGAAGATACAGTTGGTACATTTAAAGGTATCTCACGTCTCAAGTGCCTTTCCTCATACCCAGATGATATGCATTAACACCCAAGATTGTTCCTACACCCCTGTGCATGTAATAAGCATTTAGCATAAGGACAGTTAAAATGCTTCAATGCATCCTACCATCACATATTACATTAAACCAAAGAAGGGTTCTATGCGGATCTCAATACTATGTGGAATCGTGTAGTTTTAGGAAAACATGATTTTAAAGTGACAGTGTGTTGCATGGAGGAGTATATTTCCTGATACCCAAGAGACAGATAATAATTACTTTTTAGCAATCACAGAATCTCTGGCTCACTTTGCAGGGCCTCCGTTGACCATGCAAATAAAGGTGTTGTTGCCTTGATATAAATATTAGCCGACGTGTTATATTTATCAGCTTAAGGATTCGACAACTCTTGTTAAACAAAACTACACTGCTTCTTTGCATGTCAAAACATAAATGATCATTTTGAAACTGAATATACTATGTGATGATGGTATCTTTTATGGGGTGTAGTAATAGGCACACTGCTTTTCAAAACCTGAACAAAGTTTTCAGGGTTGCCTTAGGGAACTTGCCCAAGAGATTGGCACGTTACTCGGTTACAGCGAACAAAAGTGTCCCTTCCCATCTGCACAATCTGTTTTGCATCGAGGGGTGTAGGACATATCTGTGTGTGCATGATATAGAGGTCACAACAGTAATATAGTCATTCTGTTTGCATGAACCAATGCCACTTTGTTTCTGAGAACTGAAACGCTTTGTACTGTACGGACAATGCTTAAGCAGAGACCCCGCTAGCAATTTCCTGGTAACCCCCCCATATGCCCACTATGTCCTAACTTCTAAACTGGAGGGCCCTGGAAAATGTAGTAATCTTGCATGAACCTGGCCAATAGAAATTTCCAACACTAGGAGACCGTTTCAAGCAGAGAGCAGCGAAATCCCTTTTCTTACCTCTCCATGGTGCAATCCAGTAAACTGCCTTACGATTGGTCTGGAAATGATTCAGTGACCAGCCGTGCTTTAAAAAACCAATAACGCCAGCAAATGAGAATAAGTATTTAGACTGGTATGGCAGCCATGTAGAAACTATTTCTTTTAAAGTTTTGATTCTTGATTTTTATTGCTTTGTGTGCCTTCTTTCTTTCTGCAGCCATCTTTTAGAAAGTGAGCTTTTTTTTTTTTTTT
>JAKJJM010180697.1:0-11161 GCA_021901965.1 Pipa carvalhoi
AAGGCATTTCCCCAGGACAAAGATCTTTTTGGACTCTGGCCCTTATTCTGTCCTCCTACAAAAGCACCATCTCTACCATTTGGTTTCAGTGGTTTTGTTTTGTCATTCAATTACCACTGTTTCATTATTATTCATTGTTTCACAACTATCATGTGGGTTGGTGGATTTTATGTAATTATTTACATCAACTTACTACACTATGAGAGGTTCCTTTTTTTGCACTTTCACATTTTTACAGCTTTTTCTGTGAATTGGATCATTTACTCTATGTTGATTAGTAGATCACCCATCAGTGAGAGTTGCATATAAGGATCCATCCACATCTCCTTGGAATTATCTGCATTGGACATTGTGTTTTTCATTCATATTTTCAGTTTTTTTGTGTGCTGTACTGCTTACACAGTTTTTTACCAGTCCTTTGGTTTTGATTGTGTTTTTCATATTTTGCCTCTGTGCAGTATCTGACCTGTCTGGTTCTGTGAGAGAATCTTCTGCTCCTGTGCTGCTTCCCTGCAGTGTCCTCCCGGATCCTCTGTTCCTGAGCTGCTTCCTTGCAGTGTCTGCCCTATTCCTGTCTTTGAGCTGCTTCTAATGGGTGCTGTGTGTTACAGTTCAACGTGTGCCCAGGATTTCTGTAATTGACTGTTCTGTTATGCTGCACTACTATGATTTCTCTACATTAAAGTTCTGTTGTTCCAAGTATTCGCCTGAGTTTCCATGTGAGTCAATCCAACTGCTATCAGTGGGGGAGTTAGCCTAAGGGCCATGACCTGGGAGGTACTTGCCGCAAAGGCCATACTCCCTTGTGGGGGTTTCAGGATGAAGACCTGACCCTCCTTAGACACTGCGCCTCAGTGATAACCAGCACCAACTCCCACCGTCGTATAGAGGATCCACTATAATCCCTTGTCGTGTTTCTGTCTGTTCCTGGATTCCTTACAATCTGTTCCTGGATTCGTTACAGTTAGTCTAACTTAAAAAAGACTACTTACCCAGACCAAGCTAGTATTTTAATATACCTAGCTCCACATATCTGTCTTTGCATGTTAGACAGGAAACACAGTGTATACAATTAGTTTTCATATTGTATTCCTTTGCTTTCTTTGGACACTGCTCATTTCTGAGCATGCCCATCCAAATCTCCTACCCCCAAGACCAAATAATAGAGGGGGCTGTTGTGTAGCTGAAAAACATGTCAATGTTGGTGGGACCCAGCTACTTACCTGACAATTCAGCTTGCTGGATTATAGCAACAGTTTAGTTCTTTTTAGGTAAAAAGCTATATTAGAGTTTTAAACTGATAAGTTAAATGTTAATATTTATTGCTTCTTGCCTTATGAAGAAACCTGAACTGCAGCCAGTGAAATATGTTTGCTGATTGTCAGCATATTAACATCACTTAAAAGTAGGCACTATGGATAAACATTCTGGTCAGCAGGCAAAAGTGCTAAAATTCTTAAAAATAGCTATGTTCTTGCAAAGTAAGGGCAGTAGGCAAACATACTATATTACATCTAGTGCAATATGGGCAATTATTTACAGCAACTTATATTTTAGTATATAAATACACTTTCTGAAAATGTACAAAATTATCACCAGGAATTTGGAATCACAGACATGAGTGTTGCTATGGAAATATTCTGTTAAATTGTAGTGTCTGTATAACGACAAAACACTATTGTTCTACCCAGCTGAACAGTAATCCCATTGAACAAGGAAGTACTCAGCCAAAAGTAGAGCATGTGGTGCTAATTTGTTTCCATGGAATCTTAAAGAATTACTGTATCAAAGGTGAAAATACAAGTGTTTTTCACATCACATTCCATACTACTACTAGTTGCAGTTCTCAGAGTGAGGCCTAATATGTGTTAATTAAAAAAATGTGGTTTGTTAAGTTTTTCTTAAAACATGTTATGAGTATGGGAATTTCTTATCAATCTTATAGCCTGACCTGGAGTCAGAATTCTGGGATGCTTCTGAGATATTTATAAGTTTTAACTAACCATGTTGAAAAATTTTGAAACAGATTTTGAAAATGTTTTGGGCAATTACTGTATTTTTTGGCTTCCTTTGTGCAGTTGTTACAGGGCAATGGCATATTCACTTTTGAGCATTTGTACTGATAGAATGATTTAGCTTATCTTTTATTAAAGGTCATAGTTTGATGGCTAATGTTTCAATACAAAAGTGAAAGATCTGATATTTATAAATATGCATGTATGATGAATCACTACTGAACTACTGTTCTCAAATATACGGTATATAGAGTAAAATAACATTGTATAAACATTTTCAGTCTGACAATATGAAATCAAAAACTTAATACAAAAAATAAAAAAAAACAAAAGAATCCTCAATATTAGTTCATCAGAACTCATAACTGTAGAGACAAGGGGTAACCAAGGGCACAAATAGTGAAACTGAATCAGTTTGTATTTTACACAGAATAAGAGATAAAGAAAGTTTGTTTTTCCCAAAGTGTTTTTATAGTAGATATATTTTTAAAAAGCCACCATTGTAGTTAACAGCATATGTAGCACTGTATAGTTCAGTTTTAAATTAAAATCTAATTTGTTCTGCCTAAGACCTTCCACCAAGACATCAATCTAATGTGGGATTATCACCCCATAAGTAATGTAGTAAGGGTTCCTTCTAAACCCCTCCCAACCTTTAAAATAAAAAATAAAATGAAAAACATATATATTAAATTGTTCTGAATCTTCTACTGAATGGGCTGATGTTGTCTGTGATGACTAAAGGCATGGGCCCATCCAGGACTACATCATGGGTCAGAAGAGAAGATGACAAAACAGGTAAATATTTGTATTTATAATTTACTGAGGTACCCTCTATCATAGAATATTCCCCTCTTTTGAATCCCTACAAGTTTATCTTAGTTTTCTCCGCAATCTAGTTGGGAGCAATTGAGGTAACCAGAAGGGGAGGGACCAGCGAGCACCTTTCTGAGGCAAATGGATTTTTCTAGTTTTTGATAACTTGGACTTGATAGCAGATCACTCTGTTTATTTTAGCATGTCTCTGAAACACAAATAAGGTGCCTGGGGAAGGGGATTGCACCCTCAAAACGATGTGCATTAAATTTGTAATGTCGCAAATATATTGGTAACTCACCATATTCCGTGTGTGCGGCCAAACTTTCTTATTGGTTGAACAGAAAATTTTCACCATTTTATAAATATCTCCCACAATGTATATTTATGGGTTTGGCATCAAAAAGGTTTTTGGTGTTTAATTCTTTGAGCTGCTGAAATGATTGGGAAGAACCTAAGTTCAGAATATTATTTTAAACAGTAAGAAAATGGGGTACATATCAAGCTTTGTAAATGATATCATCACAATTTTGACCTACTTTCCTGCAGTACTTTAACATGTTCTTTTGACTAACCCTCTTACTTTCAAAGTTTAGTCCATTTACATCACCCTTTTCACTGACAGCCCCAAAGAAAATGAGAATAAAGTATCTCTGTGGTTTCACACATTTAGCTGAAAACGTTGATAGAATTTTTGGCATTTTCAATGTTAAGATTAGCATTTTTTACAATTATATTTGTTGATAAATACTCCTCATAATAAGGAGATAATTGTGAACATCTAAGCGTTTCTAAAATCTGTCTTTGTTCAGCAAGAACACTGAGGTGAGCTAAAAGGTGCCAAAAATCCCTCCCTGAAAAAAAAGATTTGCACACTTCCTCTCTCTCCTTGTTATACAGTACCTTTGTTTTGTAGTGGAAATGATATCTATGTAGCAAGAGACAGTTATCTTCTATTTTAACAGTGTTTGCACTGCATATTGACATTCCCGTTTATCAAAGAGTGATTTTTGTATGACAAAATTAATTTGCGACAATTTGTGTCAATTTTGTCTGTAGTGTAACAAAGTTAGTTGTGCATATTTAAGGAGTTGATGGCAGAACTGCAGAGTTTGCATAAGGAGACTATTAATTCAAAAGTGAGAGTAAAGACTGCGACCAAGTAACAACATGACCTAAGGACAAGGTGACGTAAAAATACATGTAATATTAACTTATGTACAATTAGTGGGATATGGTGAAGATGATGTGACTGCCCTTCACTGGTCGATTTCACATCACTTCGCATCCTGCTACTATTTGACTGACTACACCACACTACGCACCCGCCAGCTTCCATTGCCGTTTACTTGTTCACCAAGCCTATTCACCACTTAGTCAACAAGCAGAAGTGAATTTGCGCTTTCCCCAGTATAGTGTCACAAATTGACGCAAAGTGAATTCAACAGATGTATTCACACTTTAGCCAATAACCCCCCTGAGTCTATTATGCAGGGCTCTATAGGATCACTACCCCCATCCATTACAAGGGTGTAGGGGGCATGTAAAAGAGGAGGGTTCGCTCCCCTTTCCTCTCCTCTATTTTCCAGTGGAGTTGGGGGAATGTTCTCAGCTAAGGGGGTTTAAAACTGCCCCTTATCCCTTCGTCATAGGGGCAGTACCCTGGAGAGGTTCACTTTACCCCCTAACCTCCATTGTAGTGAGGTGGTGGGGGTACCTAGAACAAAATGAAAATGCTGGTCCCATCTACCTATCTCCCCACCATCTAACTTGTCTTGAGGGGAAACATATAAACACTTTTCTCCTGACCTGAGACCCCATCCACCCACTAATTGCTTGTGTGGAGAGATATCTGAGGTTAGACCCCCACCCCTAAGTATTCAGAATCAAGCAAAAATAATTAAAATAAAAATTACATTTAAATGTACCAGCTCTGTCATCTGCTCTTCTGACCTTGGACAGGCTCATGTTGTCTGCTTTTGATCCTCCCTTCCCCCAATATGTAGTCCAGTCCTGCTGCAAATGAAGGTGGGCAGGTTACATAGCTCTCTATGTACAGCTAGGGACTTAGCTACTCTATTAAACCACTGCTCTGCCAAGACCTAAGTTACCCTTTCATTGCTGCAGGTTACTTTCCTTTTTATTTAATTTGATTTTATCTTTTTATATCCCCTAATGTGTAAATTCCTTTAACATTTATAATTTTACATTTATAATAATAAATATCTTCTGCAGTGCTGTGTATGGAAAACTACAAAGTAAAACATAACAAAACAACAACAGACTCAACACTAATAAGCTTTTACAAGCACAAAGATTCCTAAAAAAAACATGAATATCAAATAGTCCATTGGTCACTCTATTCTGGCTACTCTCATTCCCATTTGATTGGTGAAATGAGCAGATAACAACAGACAGTATAAAAGCCTGAGAGATCTCCGCTGCAATCAGTCCAGTAATGTCTGCAGGGTTTACACAAAGCATGTGATCCTTTCTATATAGATTTCTAAAGTGCAATTATTATTTCTGGAAAATGAGCTATTACTATGGGGCTGAATTTGCTGCCAAATAGTTTGATTCAGTGGCGTACATACAGGGGTCGCAGCAGTTGCGATGCTACAATGGCCAGGTCACCACCACTGTGACCCCTGTAGTGCACCTCTGGGAGAGGAGGCCCAAATGCCGACTGTGCACCGGAGCCTACCTCCACAAAGAAATGCCTCTGGTTTGATTCAAACAGCTACCAGCAGACATTTGAACATTAATTCTGCTGCTGCATGCCACACCTAACATCAGTATGTTCAGCAGCACTCACATTTCCCTTTCCTGGAAACCATATTCCAAGCCTCATTTAGATTCTAGGTTGTAGGATATTTTTCAGTGTTTTCAGTATGGAGTTTGTTTGTTCTCCCCGCACCTGCATGGGTTTCCTCCCACAATCCAAAAACATACATCTGTGTGTGTGTGACTGAAACTAGATTGTAAGCTCCACGGGGCAGGGACTGAAGTGAATGAGGAATCTCTGTAAAGCACTGTGTAATATATCAGCGCTATATAAATACAATACCAAATACCCAAATATCCAAAAAATCACTACGCACTCCCCATTCTACTACAGTTCAACTCACTACGCAAGAAATCACATCCACTGCTGTTCACTTCTTTGATATAGGAATTCATGGCCAATTCTGTTAACTTCTTTGCTATAGGAATCCACCACTTAGTGAATAAAGAGGAGCATCTGTGAGTTACCTAAAGTGAACAAACTTACTTTGATTGTTGAATTTGCACTTTCATGAATAGGCCCCTACATATTTATTATCTGATATCATGATTGCCACCAGTCAGAAATTGGTTCAGGAATTCATCTTCCTCTACCATAAAGTTAATATTTAAAAAACAATCTTATTAAAAAGCCCATCAATGCATGACGTGTCCTGTAACTGGTCTACTCCCTCCTCATCAGTATATGTCACTAACTCACTCTCTCTTTTTTGGACCAAATTGTCACACACAGTTATAGTATTGTCCTTGTGTGGAACTCAGAACTTCCCTGTCTCTTCCATATTTATTCAGCAGGTGTCAGGTTACTGGGTTCGTGCATACTCAAAGCTAATCTGCTTTTTCCTTTCTATAATTCACAGTTTGTAAGTCTAAGGGGTTGTTGATTTTTGATTTAGTGTTACATTCAGCCCCCAATTCTATGCACATTCTATCATGTCAGTGTTATGTTACTCAATATGCCTATTTTTGACATTCATGTGCCTGGATACTGTAAATCCCATGCATCCAGTTTTGCACCCTGTATTCCGTAGCTCTGTGACGTAGCTATAATTCTATTATCCTGTACTCCAGTTTAGGTATTCTGTTTTCCTTGTCATATATCCTATTCTGGTTATCACATATCTTCCTGCTTAAACTCCTTTATTGTACTTGTCCTCTTGAGCTTACATAGAACCAAAATCAGCCTTTTTGGTATGGGACTGCAGAGGGCACCATGTTCCTAGGGAGTGCCATGGCCGAGCACATCAATGGCAGCAGCAGCACACAGCGCATAAGCTTCAAGTTAACAGAGCTTCTGCTGGTGGTGGCTCCACCACTGCAGGGAGGGAGGGGGAGGACCATCACACAAGGCACTTCCCACCATAAGGCAGACCCTGCATAAATCCTTTATCTTATCTAATTCTGAATGTGCTGCTTGTTAGTGGAACAAATATAGAAACAGGATCACACTCTGCTTTAGTAGGAGATTCACTTCATTTATGTAAATTACCACATGTTAGAAGCAATCAACATTTTGGTGGTGAACCTTTGACTGCTTTTTACATGTGGTGATTTAAATAAATGGAGTGATTTTCCTGCTAAAGCAAATTGTGGTCCTGTTGTTTCTGTATTGGTCCTGTAATTTTGGAGCTGGCCACTGCACCCAGATATCCTGCACCTGCTGGTAACTGTCTGCCTAATTAAAGGGTGAGAGTGCTGCAAGGAACTGCAAACCTGTGATGCTTGATAGAGAAGCACACTAACTATCTCTAAGCTCTTAGTTACAATACAGTTTATAAACATAGGGCAGTGTGGTTCATCAGTGTTTAACATTGCATGGAGTTGATGACAGAGGAAGTAAAGGCAACTTTTTTGTTACCCAACACTTACCCAAAAAAGTTGCCTTTACTTCCTCTGTCATCTCTATGTACTCCCCCCCACCCACACACACATAATTTTTCCTGTTTTAGTCTTTCCATATTTCTCCCTTGTACTCCTATGTAATGCCTTCCATCCATATCTTGAGCCTCCTCACTTCTACTTATCAATCTCTACTGGTGTCCTTTTAGTTTCCTATAAGTTCTGGTACACTTTTTAAGATATTTTCAAATCATTTCTAAACACACATATATCAAACAAAATGTAACAAAAGCACTAATTAATTATATTAGCCTTCAGACAGCGCTTCATTCACTTGTACATTCATATTTATTCATTTATTCATTCTTATGCTGAAGCTGTATGTATATCTGTGTAAAAAACTATCATTCACTTAATTCCGCATAGCTTCTAGTATCATGTTGTAGTTGCTAATTTTCAGCCAGATATTTATTTTGGATCATGACTGAAGTTTAAATGCTAAACCAACAATTTATTATACCATTTATTTATTTCATTTGAATTCTAAAGGCTTTCAGGTGTACTTAGATACACTCTTCCACAGGGCTAAAATCCAGACTTTAAGCTTGCATTTCTATGAAACCAATTTTGTCAAATTAGGAATTAGAGGATTCCATACATTTCAATGCTATTTTTTTATCTTTTTAAGTCATAATGTTTATACTAGAAATAGTGAAAAAAGGATGCACATTTACAGTCCCCTTTGAAACTGTGATTTAGTGATGTAGGGTTTCATTTCTAAAATACTACAAATGGATATAATTAAAGTGTTTACCAGTATAAAATAATCATGTGCTGAAAAGGAAATGAACAGAAAAATACCTCTGCAGTCTACATCTCCAGTTTAAAATATCCATAAAAAAAGAATTAGGACCAAACAACAAGTAGTGAATTTGTACCAGCAGCCAGTTAGGTGGGAACCATGGAGTTTTCAAGTTATGCAGCAAGTAAGCATGGATTTTAACAGCATTAAGAATTTTCTTTCAGAGCTTGGGATCGGAGCCGCTTGGTCTGATTGGATAGTGATGATCTCATGCCCATGCCAATTACATTCAGCACAGACGGCTCATTTACATCTAAAAGTGGTAAGAACATTCAGACATTCAATCAATTGAAAATCCATGGTGAACAAAAATGACTGTGATTCATGCAAAGTTATTTCCTACAAGCAGAGAAACAATCCTGGCAGTGTTTTCACCCAAACATTTGAACTTCTAGCTTCTGGCACAGGTCTGTACTATACAAAGAACTGAGCTGTCAAGAAATGTCATCGATTTTTCTTTTTTCCTTTATTAAATCAACAGCTTGGAAACCCTTTCCAATTTACTTATTAATAATTCTAACCATATATGCTAAATACATTTAGAATGAGAAAACTCAGGCCATGGGGCTTCTACTGCTATATGTAGTGGCTGTTTTACCATATAACACTTTTATACCTTTTACTGAGTTTTTGTTTTTTTAGAAACAATAATCAAATGAAAGCATTTCTTATTTATTTTCTTCTTGTTAGTTAGCAGTGCAAAGCTGTTATGCGTAATGTGCCAACTTCCCGTTCTTTGATAATTGCCAAGGTTAGTCAAAGGTATATAACTGCTGGAAACCTCCAGAAAGCAGTTCACAGACAGGAAGGAAGTTTATTTATCCATTATTCTCTGATCAGGGTCAGCATAATCTCCAGCTGCTGCCAACATGCTGCTTCCCCCCCCCCCCCATGCAGCTGTTTGGTCCCTCAAACTCTCCCAGATAGCCTGAATCCATCTTTCCCTATGGGTGGCTTTGCATTTGTCATAAACATTAAAGTGGCAAGCATGCAAAGTTCAGAAGTGAGCCCTAATTGAGAGTTTTTTCTAAAACACTAAAGTTAGTTGTAGATCTCTTATTGTGAGGTTTTGGGAATGCATTGGCAATTTATTACTACTTGCCTACTTGTTGTTTACCTGGTTTGTTCCTGACTTGTATCCACCTCCTTCTAGATTCCCATTCCATCTTGCCTCTCAACTCCTGTATCATTCCATTCCTACATTTACCCATGTAGCAACTACTGGTATTGGCCTGGTTTGCTTCTGGTTATATTTTTGGCCTGTGTTTTAGAACTTCATCTATCCATTCCTGGTTTTACCTTGCTTACCCAAATAAGACTCTACCTGATCTAGGGGCAATGTTAAGTAGATGATGCTTAAAACATACATTTTGTTGTTTTTATTTTATTTTATTCAAAAGTAGTTCTAGTAAAAAACAGAGATCTCATTTAAGAGGGAAATTTATAAAAGTCATTTCAACCTATCTACTACAATTCAATCCATTTTGCCGCTTTTCGCGCCGTTATCGACGTTTTTTTCCTTTTCATCACATTTTCAAATTCCTTTAATTTATGTAGTGCTAAATAAAATTTGAATATAGAAAAAGATAGATATCAATACATAGCAATGCATTAATACCACTACAGTTTACATTACTTTCAATGGAGCTCCTTTTCCATCAATATGAATATCACTGATCTTTTCGATGGGGACTTAGAAAAAATGTTCTAAACCATCTCTATAGGGAATAATGGATTTTTCCCACCAACCACCAGGTGAACACTTTTCAGTAATAAAAAAGGTATTTGTTATTATTCAGTTTACATTTACCAATAGCCATTTTGGATTACAAAAGCTAAAAGTGCTAAAGTTTATGGGTGTCTGACTTTTTGTTTTCTTATAAAGATATGAGAAACGAATAAAAGATATGAGAAATCTTGCACTTTATGCTGCTGCAGTTGAACCACATTATACTTCTCCCATTAGCTCAGTAAACGGTTGAGACTGAGCTTAAGGGATGTCTATCATCTCTAGAAATATATACCTAAAGGAATAGTATTTGGTTTGCTCATTAGAGCTATGTTTTAGTTATGAGTAAAATACATACTTAAAGCAATATCTAAGCGATATTGAACATGGTGCTAGAAATATATATCATTAAATATTCAAAAAATATTAAATAAATAAATCAGTTTACAGAGTTTACTGTAATCCTGTATAGAGTTAGCAATTTTTAACATTGTTTGTGAGTGTTATTTTTTTATATCTTACATAATAAAATAATTAACCTTACACTATGGAGATGTTTTTATCTTTCTCATGTGATGGGAATTTCCATGTTGCTTGATTATCCTGAGGCTTGAAAGGGTTTTGGATCGTTTTTATTTTGCTTGATGATACATCTATCGTTTATTGCTCTACAAACAACAAATTGATCTAATCCGAGATTACTCCTTATTGAAAAGTTCTCTATTCATCTGTAAGGAAAGTCACTTACCTGCATCCGTTCCTGCAGCGCTCCTCTCGCGTATGGTCACGCCCCGCCGGTACTTCTGGGTTGCGACCACGTGACCGCGAAGTGCCTACGTCACGCGCATGAGCAGCCACATTACGGGGGTGCGCGCCTGACGCGCTTAGGTGCAGGAGCGCGCCCGTTACACAGCTTATATAAGGCTGAAGTGGCACTTCGTCTGTGCCCGATTATAGACCTATTGTCCTAGCGTTTGGGCTCCCTAGATTTGTTAATTAAAGTACCTGCCTAAGTACCTGTCTGTCTGTTCCTGCTTCAGTACCTGCCTAAGTACCTGCCTGCCTGTTATAGTCTGTTCCTGCCTGTCTCTGAAGCCTGTCTTAAAGCCACAGTAC
>JAKJJM010180752.1:0-11768 GCA_021901965.1 Pipa carvalhoi
ACTTCACTTGTACTATTGTTAAGCACTTTTCCCTTGTCTGTATTATAATTGTATTGTTGTATTGTACAGCGCTGCGTAATCCTGTGGCGCTATATAAATAAAATTATACATACATACATACATACATACACATGGCAAAAAGCCTGGGCTTCACTCAAGGACAGACTGGCTTGTAACTATGACACAGAGCAATATATCAATGTATAAAGTCTTTGATATCTGGTCAGTATTGGAAAGGCTAAGACACAGGCATATGGCAGTGTACTTCCCGCTAATTAAAGCACAACCCCGCTGCACTGAGAGCTGCCGTTTTACCCCGGGCTTGTTTAGGTTACTATGGGTCGCCTTCACCTTTCACCCGCCAGTTGCCAATTGCTCCCCCGGGTCTTGCAGTCTTAGCACTTCCAGACATCGCTTACGATTTGGCGGTTTAAGAAGCGCTTGAGAAGTCATTGTGACAAGTGGTTAGGAAACGTTTAATCAGAGAAAAGCGGTAACTTAGAGGGCTAATTGTTGGGAACTGATAAATAATCGTCTCTCCGGAAAACGCCGAACTACAACTCCCAGCATTCAAGAGTTGCGTTCCAACAACAGCTTAAAAGGTCTCTGACACGTAACAATCAGAATTGTTTCTCAGGTGAAACTTCGCGGAGCCGGCGAGCTATTGTTTACACTAAGGGAATCCCTTGCGATGACGTCACAATAGTTAAACCTTACAACTCGTGCTTCCCGCTGCTGCAGCCGCTGCGTTAGCATCCAAGGCGACGAGCCTAAAGCAAGCTGACATAGGGAATCCTAGTGATGTCACAAGGCCAGCCTATGCCCCAAACTCATTCGCCAATCAGACCGAAGCACAGGTGATTCCCGCTGCAGCAGCCGCCCGATCTCCACCTTTATATAGAAGAATAGTACCCTAGGGAGCATCACTGTGCAACAGGGGGACAAAGGGAACAATTCAGTCGGTGCACAGAGATACGAAATCGGGGAGAGATGGATTGGAAGTTAGAAAGGCTTTCTTACCGGAGAGTCAGAACAGAAGAGGATGTAACGTGGGTAAGAGCCGGGATCCATACACATTTATAGTTTCCTTTAATACAGGTGCTCACCCTAGCCGAGATTTGCTTTTGGGACAATGCATGTAATGGTCATCTGCTTCTTTCTAGGAGAATTTCATGAAAACACTAGGGAAAGACCTCAGAAGGAGCAGAAAATATATTCACAAGGTTAGTACATCCACCTTGTGCACCTTTTCCTTATGCACATCGTTGTTTTTGTAGTTATATACAGCAGGCAAGGGCAAGCATTTGTAAAGTGTAGAAAATATGGAAATACAGGCAACTTAAACACAAGTGGACTGACATGCAAAACTTTAAGAAAGCCCTTTCCCATCACTCAGTATAATGGTGATGACTTATTATAATCATGATTTGCAATACTGTGGTTTGTTGTGTATAGATGACAGTTTATGCCCATTGGCACATGCTGCTGTATCCCTTCTCACTCTGATGGGTAGAAATACTGCAAAGCAATAAGTAACTTGGGTCACAGAGAACCTATTGGGTTTGGAGACAACATAGAGTAAGCACATACATAATTGAAATGCTTTTGTTTTATCATTTTATTGTGTTTTTTACATATTGAAAATTAAAAGCCTCAAGTCACACTAGTAAATTCTATGCCGCTGCATTCAGAGCTGATACTCAATGGAAAATCTGATATGACTGCTGTGGTTACAGGCATTCAGAATATGTATTTACTTCTGCTGAGGTTAAATATAATTTCAGAGTTTGCACTGTCCTAGTAAGAGCTGGAATCCATGCACTCACAGTCAGAATTCACATCTGATTTCAGTACAAGGCAATGAATGTGATTTCTCTTTGCGTATGCAAACACTATTTTCTGATTTTGAATGAAATAATTTGCTTTAATTGCACTCAAATGGAAATCGCTAAAGGCCTATAATCCACTGTTGTGATGCCTTTCATGGCATTGCTACGGTATTATTTTTGTTATGTAAATCAGGATTTTATCATTGCTTCTATATAGCGAATAGGTTTGATTTTTACTGTGGTCAGAATATGACATATACAGTCACAAGCAAATTGTAAAACACTTAGACCAGGGTCACACTGGTGTATAGGTGCGCATTTGTTTAAAAAAAAGCGCATTGCGAATAAAAGGCAAAAATACCCATCGTGAAAAAAACCATTGAAAGTAATGAACGATACGCGTACGCTGTCACATTTGCATTTCATAGAGAGGAACATGTGCCAGAATGCTTCATGTCGCGTTTACGAGTGTATGGACGCGATCGCAAACAATGCGACCAGATTAGTAGCAATAGGAATTGAACAATAGCGGTCACACAGAAGAAAAACAACGCGTAAGTGCCTATTGCTTATATATAAAACGCATCCTAAAAAATACGCCAGTGTAAATGTGCTCGCGTACTTTCGCGGCACACTTTTTTTTTTTAAATGGGCGCACATATACGCTAGTATGTCCCTAGCCTTAGGGGAATTCATCAGCTAGGACAATCTTTCCAGAAGTGTAGCAACCCATAGTGACCAATCAGCTGTTAGCATTCACTGGTATATGGGAACTAGAGTTATAAAAAGCCAACTCCTGATTGGTTGCTATGGATTACTACACCTCTGAAAATGTTTGCCCCTGTTAATAAATACCTCCTACTGTACATTCATCTTTTCCATTTAAAGCCTAAATAAGGAATGGACCAATGAGGCAGTGCACTGCTAGCTGGCTGTTGTGTGATGCCAGTTTACAGCTGCTAGGTGCCCTCCACGTTGTTGCATTTATTTACTTCATCTGGTGTTAAAGTAGACACACCTTGCAGAATAAAGTCATCTTTCTAAACAAAAAAGTATTTGGTGACATTTCAGTATTTCCTACAGCACTACAGCATCCTGTATGAAAGAATGGAGAGCATGCAGTCCCTATTATGGGTAGGCAGTGTATATTTAGCTGGCTGCTTACTAATGAATCCAGCAGTCACTAATACCCTGCCACCTGCAAGAGGTGATGTGCTTCAGTCACTGCACCAGCAAGTTTACTGAAACTGTGAAATCTACTTTGTCTTGAAATCTGTGTTAAGAGGGAAGGCAGTGTAATGTTAGCTGGTTGGAATATATAAGACACCAGTTAACTTACTTCTGCCACCCTTCTTCACATTGAATCTCCATTCAGTTATCCATGTTATGTCAAGATATGTATGTATGTATATATAATTTTATTTATGAAGCACCACAGATTTACTCAGCGCTGTGCAATTCAGCAATACAAATATAATACAGACATGGGAAAAGTGCTTGACACAATACAAGTGTAATATCACAAAGATACTTCACTTTAAGGGCCAGATTTTCCAACCTCCAAATGGCTCCGTATATGCCTTTGCGAAGGCATTTCCGCGAAGTGCATGAGGCACGCCACTGAAATAGTCGCGGACTCGCTTCACGCACTTCAAGAACAGGCGCACAGAGTTTTGTCTGCCGCTCTGTTCGCCTGTTCTTCAAGTGCATGAAGCGTGTCCGTGACTATTTCAGCGGCGTGCCTCGTGCACTTTGCGGAAATGCCTTTGCAAAGGCATATACGGAGCCATTCGGAGGTTGAAAAATCTGGCCCTAAGTGTCGGGTTGTGGTTGACACAAGAGGTTGGAGGTCCCTGCCCCATAGAGCTTACAATCTAAATGCTCTGAAAGCTCATGTTCTTTTGATTAATGTTAGAAATATTGGGGTATATACATATCCCCTCTATTACAATTTACTGTGGTTGTTATTTTAAATTGTCAATAAGTAGTATAACCTACAATGTTATAAGGCTGGTCCCTTATCTTTACCATTATGGAGTTGGTTCATTCCTATGTTACTGTGCATTGAACGTCAGTGTTCATCAGCTAAACATAGGTGACACTGTTCTCAATACGTTTTGAACCAAGGATCTCAAAGAAATGGGATGGTTTTTTTTAAGGAAAAAAAAATTAAGAAATCCCCTTTAAATAAAGAGTGATGTGTGACAAGCATCTTTATGATTTGTATTGTTTTTTGTAATGTACTTATTTATTCAGTGCTCCATGTGTTGTATCTGTGAGGATAAAATATTATTACATAGCCTCGCAAGCAGCCCAGGAAGCACAGAATAAACAAGTTTAATGTATGTGTGGTGATTAGGCAGTGTATTGTTAGTTAGCTGTCTTATGCAAACCAGCAACTACGTACACTACCACATCAGCACATGACATATCATCTTGTGATATAAGTGGAAGTGGGGGTATGCTGGGGGAGTTTGCTGTAAGGTAAATAGGCCTCTGCATGACTGCTTGATTAGTTGCAGTTGTACAAAACAATAATTTAGGAACATTGCAAAATACTCATTAGCCCAGTAATGTCAGTTTTTCTTTAAAAGGCCAGTAACATCAAAAATATAAAAATTCTCATTTGGATTGGCATAACACTTATTCAAATTCAGCAACTTTATTGCTTTCTGTTTGTTTTTATCTTTGCTGACAGCAACCATGTTGTTCAACAGACCTCACCCAGCCCCATTGTTTACAACTAAATATCAATATGTAATTTAGACTTTTTGGAAGCACAGATTTAACATATAGCAGCTATAAATGCATTGGAGGCATTTTCATTATTTTTTTCAGCATTACTGCCCTTTTAATTGGAAGGTCTAGAAGAGCAGTACTAAAATCCCCTCCTCAGCAACAAGAAACAGTGTAGGTCTTCACAAAATTCTTTAAAAAGGAAGTTCAGGTAGTGTAAAAAAAGAATTAAACGTAACAAAAATTGTAATTGAAATCAGTGAAGAAAAATGTACCTTTTTTGAAGGATCTAGCTCGGTGATGGCTAACCTATGACACGCGTGTCAGAGGTGACACGCAGAGACCTTTTTGCTGACACATGTCATGGCGCCGTTCGTGCTGTGCTCTTAGTAGGAGAGTTGCCCCACCTTTATTGAAGTGACACACCACCAAAGTTATGCTCTGTTTTTTAATGAATTTTGACACACCGAGCTCAAAAGGTTGGCCATCACTGATCTAGCTGTTTACCTAATGCACTGTCCCTCAGCTGCTGCCCCAGTGTCTTCAGCTTTCTTTGTTTCTCTGTAGCTGGCAGTCACTGTGCAGCGCTGCAGGAACCAATGAGAAGTGCTCTTTACTAGGAAGTAGTAACATTTACCTGGTAAGACGTGCTTGGTTCCTGCAGGGCTGTTTGCTAACAGCCAGCGACTAAGGACACTGGGGAAGTGCCAAACAGTTAGATGAAACAGCTAGATTCTTCAAAATGGTAAGTTGTTTTTTTTTTCTTATTTGATGACATATTAATTAAATATTTTTTTTATTCTTAATGCATCTTTTTTTCTACCGGAATTTCCCCTTTAAGGGCAAGTAAAGTTAAAATACATTCTTTGTTATCTGATTGCTACCATAGTCAATTGCTCACTTGAGAGTCTAGCTGATCTGCTACAGAAAAAATAGGCTAGAGAGGAGTGGCTCCATTAAGAAAGGGACCATAAATTAAAAACTGTTGAAAATAAGTAAAAACTATGTGTTACAAAAGCCATTTGTAAAACAATGATAAATAACACTGGCTAATGATCAGTGGCATACATTCACTACTATGGGTCTCACAGCAAAAGCTGCGCTAGATCACCACCAGAATTTAGCAGGAAATGACTTGTTTTCTGTAAGCGAGGATCAGTGTAGGGCCCAGTAGCAGCTAATGGATGGTGACCACAGTGGTGTTAAGAGCAAAGCATTATGGTAATTTCACGGGCAATTGCTTTTAAAGTGGACATGTCAGGTACACTTACAACATATTCATGGGAAGCAGAGATTAGTCTAAAAGCATTCAGGTAAGGACTGCAGAAATGTAAGTTATATCCCTACTGCTTTACAGCCCCAATGCCTGACTTAAAACTCAAGTTGGAGGGGGCGCAGCTAAAGAGGAGCTAACATTTTTGGTTCATTTAATCGAATCTCCGCTAGATCGTGGTTTGAGGGATCAGAATAGAGGAGCCAAAATGTCAGCAAACCCTTTACAGCCTGTCCCCTCCAGCTTGAGCTCAGGACATCGGGGCAGTAAAGAAGCAGGGAGATTGCCCAAATTTCTGCAGTCCTTAACTGATTGCTAATGCTGAATGCTCCTTAGTAGACCTGATAAGTCAATTGTGGTTGTGCCCACACTATAGAAAATTCCTCACTGAACACTGCATGTAGCATTAAGCAAATTCACTGGATAGCGACCACACATCCACTACTCCATTATGGTGCTGCACAAATAAGTGTACAGCTGCACTATTCCTCAAGTTGTCCCTGCCTGAAAAAGAACTTTATGATGCACTAAGTTAACATTATTATATAGAGGATAATGTACCCCTTTCTGTAATATATAAGGATATTATTAGACACTGAGGAGTTTCATGACCATATACAAGCACGAGGCTGCAGACCAAGTGCTTTTATACAGGGCAGGGAACTCCAAGGTGACTTTTAATATCCTTATAAACATTATCCCTTATAATACACATGGCAGTTTTGAAAAATAATATACATTTATACCTTGAAACCTATTTTAGAACTTGATAAGCATTGTTACTAAAACAGCTTTTTTCTCCATTTCTTTTATAAATTCGGATCTTGCTTATTCCACTGTATCACCCAGAAAACCTTAGTTTAAGGTTGTAGTGTTATACTCTAGCTTGTTTAGAAAGACTAAAAGAAGAACCAGTTGGTGATAATTTATTATTTTGTTTCACTTAAACTTATGTGCTGCAGTAATACCATATTTCAGAGAAGGTGTATGTTATTGCCTACATTTCCCATGGTGCACTGTAAGGTATTTAGTCACAAAATTGAATCAGTTTTAGACAGAAGCCTTATTTAACTCATTTTGTAATTATAGCACAGACAATTGTTTGCAGCCCTGTAATGTTTCAGAACATACATGACTACAAATCCCATGATCCCCTGTGACATATTTATTCATTGGAAGGGTGCAGTGGCAGTTTGAGGTATACAGAGGCAGTGAAGAGAAGTTGCTTGGAAAAGATGACACATCAACATGTTTCAAAATGATGTTTTTAAACAGGGAAAAGGGAGTGATTTTTTTTTTATGTTATAATCATATAGTTGTGATGTCAGAACTAGCCATTTATAAGGTTATAATTTACAGGGAAGTAACATGCACTTCCTGTGTGTACTGTGTATTATAACATTATTATTAATTATTGAAAAGTTTTTTTCTAATAGATTTTGAGAATGTAAATGTTTTACTACTGTTCTCTCTCTACCATTAGAAATGTCTAAAGTGGATAAAAACAAGTTCATTCAAAGTAACCTTTAGGCCGAGGTGGCACTAGCATTTTGCAGCCCTGTTTATAATGGGAAGCGCTGCCGTTATGCCACACTCCTTGCCGGAAACAGGTGGAATAATGTATGCCTAAAAGGCAAAGCTGGAAGGCAAATCAGTTGTTTCAGTCAGCAGGAAGAACCCAATATACATACACATTTTACACAGTCAATATAAATTGTTTTGTACAATTGTAACTTGTAAGAGCTTAAGCTATTATACTGTACATGTTAATGTACATGCTATTTTACAAAACTGATGATAATGAAGTTATACTTTACCTATGTGCTTTCCTGCATGTGTCTTCTCAAATATGGAAACGCACAAAGTATACAGTAGCATAGAGTAATCCGCCTCATAGAGTCCCTTATTAACTTACCTGAAATACCACCAGTATTTTACTACAAGGAAATAGGCCCACAGGAGATTAGTTACCTTACACATACGTTCACCTTAAAGGGCATGTTTTTACACATGTTTAAAAATAATTTATTAGAATTTTACCTCATAAATGATGCTTCTTCAGTATGGCTTTTCTAACACACTGTCTACATCTTCCATAAATGATGCGACAATTTTTTTTTTTTTATTACAATTACAGATGAGAACAGGATCTGGATTTATTATTATTCAAAATCTGCTACTAACTTAAAAAAAAAAAAGAAATAACCATTCATGTAGATTTTTCATATTGTTGGAGAATTTTGAGAAATCTTTACTCTCCCTATTATAATAGGTAGGCTTAATAACATGGCACTGATACTAGAATATGGCTTTGGTGATGAGTCCCTGTTACGCGGACCTTGTACATTGTCGCAGTCAGAAAACAGCATGGAGGTGTAAGGGGCGTGGCTTTAATTAGGGGTGCAGAGACAGAAACATGAGGTAAAAGACGGTTTACACAAACCTGATGCCTGCAGAAAGGACACATTGAAAATCACAGCTAAGCTATTGTTCAGCCATCTGCTGTTGCTGGGTTAACATTCCCTTTAACATTGTAATTCTACCTTAGGATTTAGTGTATGAATTACCACCACAAAGTATATTCTCATGGTAATATGCACAGCAGTTGCACATGGTTACCCATTTCTTTAAAGGGACATGCGTTTAGTCATGGTTTACTGCTGTTTTGTTTCAGATTTAAAGTGCACCTGTCACCTCAAAACTCCAATACTAATTTAGGTTCTACTAATGAAATAAATGATTTTTGTAAATATATATGTATTAAAAAAAATGTATCTTTATGCAGCGCTTCTTTCTGTTATCCTCCCTGTCAGTCCGACTTTTCTTTCCCGATTAAGGTTGGGCGGGGCTAAATGATTGACATTACAGCTCCTCCAATCAGATCCCTGCTAGATCATGATTTAAGGGATCTCATTGGAGGAGCTATAATGTCAATCATCATTTATCTCCACCCAACCCGACTCAGGAAAGAAAAGTCGGGCTGACGGAAGATAACCGAGAGAAACGCTGCATAAAGGTACATTTTTTTAAATGCATATATATTTACAAAATTGTTTATTTCATTAGTAGAACCTAAATTAGTATTGGAATTTTGAGGTGACAGGTGCAATGTGGAGCTGTACCCTTTAATGCCGTATGTGGCTTTTCTTGCCGTTTAGGTCATAGGCACTCACTCCCATGTTGAAGGAATGTTTTATTCAAAAGTTATTGATGAGTTAAACCAAGTAAATATTTCACCAAGTCCAGTTTGGTGTCTAAAGGCTCTGTTTAATTGGAATCCAAGGATGATAGGTTTTCATCGTTCTTTACATGAGATAAAATTTAGCAATGCATCTACAAACAGCAGGAATATTTTTTATTTTCTAATTTGTGTGATTTCCCCTTTAACTCATACTCTGATCTGTGATAGTAAACGTTTCAGTCGTTTTCTCTGCATACATGCGCCCTGCTAAAAGTTATTTTTATTGGTTATGGCAGCTTTTATTGACATTAATAAATACAAATATACTGATAAACAAGCCACTCGGGGATAAAATCTTTTATTTTCCATTCTCAACTTGTTTTCCCAAATTTTTTCATTTTTTTTCCCCAACTTTTTAATAAAAAAAATTTGAGTAAAGAATTTAGATGAAAGAAAAGTCCGTAATCTTTCCGAGCTTGCGTCATTTTACCACAGTTTCAACTATGATTGCATTGTGAAGGGGTTTTTCCATTTTCCATCTCATGGGAATTCATGGTTTATAGCACATGTGCAGTAGTGAATACTTTTCAGCTAAAATTACATTAAGAATTACAAATAAAACCATTTTTTTTTCAGTATTGCAAATATGTGGTGAAAAAAGGACACATTGCATTTTTGGAAATGTTTGAATTTTAAGATACAAATGTTTCATTATAAATGGGACAATAAACAATTAAAAATTCAAGTGACTTGGATTTCCAGACCAAAACACTAAAGGCAAACAGGCTGTAGGAGACTGTGTGGGAAGTAGTGGGGGCACCCTATCATTCAGATAAAAGTTTCCTGCTTCAAACAGTCTGGCAAAGCTGACTTTGTGATGTTTCAAAGGTCTTCCTTCTTCTTCATAATTATTGCTCTCACTATAGAAGCCACATCCTCTCGAATGCTCTCAATGTTCTCTTCAGGTCTCCAGAATTTTACTACCTGCCCTTGAGGGTTTACCAGGTACTTCCAGAAGTTCCATCTTGGTTCTTTTTTCGTTGAATCTGAATAAGAAAAATATTTACTTAACTGCATTATTATTCTCAATAAGAACAAATAGTTAATGGTCAAAAAACAGCTGTTAAAACAGCCTGCTTTATGAGCTTATATTAAAGAGACTTTAAAGCCTTAAGCTGAATGGCAATCTACATGCCTGCCTGTTCCATAGAAGAGTTTGGCTGCACTTTACCTTGTAGATATATTTGTCCTCTGTTTAAAGTGAAAAGCACAGAGTTGGAAGTCCCTGCCAGTATGTTATTAGCCCCTCTACGGCACATGTGCAAGAAAATCTGCTAAGACATCACAGCTGTTGCCTCTTGTGATTTTCCCTCTAATTGCATTTTAGGCAGTTTTAAAAACTAACAAGGTGGATGGCATTATGGCTACCAGTCTGTATAGGGCAATAAAATTATTTTGCCATTAATTATAAATGTCTTTCATAGCATAACTTGTAAGCGTACTAAAAAAAGTGCCCATAATCACCTGACTTTATTTAACCCTTTTCCTACCTTCTTTTGTAATATGTTTAGATCCAGCCTGGCTTATTCTATTCTGTTTGAACTGACATGGCATTTATTCATATATATTACTGGTAAAATATTTTCTATGAAGGTGATTTCCAGATCTGAATTTATTTGCTGCAGAAGACTAACTGCCATGCCAATCCAAATTTTTTTCTTGTGTTACTGGTCCTTTAATATTTAGCATGCTGAAGACAGCTGTATTGTAGACTGTTTGCAGTAGGTCTTCATTTTTATTTTTGCAGTTTTTAAATTGTTTAACTTTTTGTCCTTTTTTTTCTGTGTTCCTCCAGTAATTCATTAGCCAACAGTCACCTTTTTGAGATGATTGGTTTGTGTGCCCTCAGGCCAATGAATTATCAATGACTAAGAACAGACCAGTAGCAGTGGGGTTGGGGAAAAATAAAAGTTAGAGCAGGGGTTCAAACTCAAATTCACAGGGGGCCAAAAATAAAAACTTGGACAAAGTCGTTGGCCAACCTTGATATTTATTGAAAAAATGTTTACAATTGAGGAAGTTTTTCCTTCTCATCAGATAACGATGAACCTTTACATTTGTGAACAGATATTCTGCTTCCCTCTTTTCTACAAAGGTTCTGTTTTCCACCTTCCGTTTGTCCATTTTTGGGAGGGGTGGCCCGATGTGACTGATAGCATGAGGTCAATAATTAATATCAACAGTGGAGGGGGCACTTGTGGGTCCTGATTGACGAGCCAACTCACCAGCAGAGAATTCTGGGACTTGTAGTATTAGCAGTGCATGTGCTGTCTACCCGCAGGCCAACTCTAGAATATTAGAATATGCACCAGACAAAAGTAAAAATTCCCATAATTGCTCATTGAAGTGGACATCTACTGTAAGATGAAAGTGTTAAAACATATGATTGTTATTCTAATTATAGAAAACAAAATTCGGTCAGACAAGCTGATAGTCGAACAACTGAATCATATGTAAATTTGGCTACATGCAGTCTCATGAGTTAAAGTGAACCTGCCACCTCCTGATTTTCACATTTTTACATAGTCAGTGATTATATAACATAAATGAAACTGTTTGGGGTAAAAAAATCGTTAGGATAGTTCAGTTATACTCACTGTAAACTTGTCCCAAATTGAAGCTGTGGGAGCTGCCATCTTGTGTCCAACCTGCCAATCACCAATAATAGACACGCCCCCAAGGCCAGAGC
>JAKJJM010180767.1:0-10584 GCA_021901965.1 Pipa carvalhoi
TATATATATAAATATATATATATATATATATATATATATATATATATATATATATATTCGCAAACATACAGAAAACAAGATTCTGCATTTTCTCATCATTTTACATGTTAATATCAAATTGAATTTATAGTATATTCCATTTGAACATCAGTCCTCTGCAGAGCTTTGACAGTTGTGTTTTTGAGACATTCAGATTCTATAACAAATTGATGTAAAGTGCCTTGAATATCTTAGAAAGCTCACTTATTCCTTAGGGTATATGAACACTTGTAGGAAATATAAAAGGTCAGACAAGCATTGTGTTCAACCTTTTAAGTGATATAACAAACTAGTAAAACCAAATTAGTTGAAATACATATAATTTCTAAATTGGATTACACTTGACTAATACTAAAGCATTCGTTGATTTGTGATTGGACATGTACCAGGAACATACTGGTTATTTAAACAAAATCTATCACTGCCATTTACTCATTGGGGGATATTCATAAAGATTTCTGTCAACAAACATAGGATCAAAAACAACTTTCCAATGTAAAAAATACATCAAAAAATGACTTTTGACAGGGCAATAAAGTTTTCTAAATACGTGATTTTGGCACAAAAAAAAAAAAGCCACTGTTTCTCCAGCGTTGAGTGGTCAAAATACTTTTCCACTTTTATAAATATCCCAATAGTAATGATAATGTATTATTTATTTAAGGAGTTTTGAATATTAGAATGAAACAAAACATACAGGTATCAAAAAAATTACAACTTATAAAAGAACTGAATCACTAGGAAGAAAAAAGAAAAAACTGCAGTTGACTGGGTTAAACTAGGTCATATTAGGGATGACAAACTGGCTTGAAATTATTGGAGATTTCTATGGCATGTTGCCATAAGATAAGCAGGACTGTTTAACACTAACTATTGGATTTAAATTTCTTTTTACCTAAGATGCTATTTATCCAGTCCATTTCTATCATTTAAAGGATGGTAAGTCCAAAAAATCAAAACGCCTCAAATGCATTTAAAGTTACTATATATTAAATTGTGTCTATAATGTGCAATGCTATTTTGACTCACCCTAGCGTTTACATGCATCCATTCTTTGGAATTTGCCTACAGCTTCACTCAGACTCTCTGTATCATAGGCTCTGCTTACATTTGGAGTTGTGACTGTACTTTTAATATTGCAAATAAAGGGCACCAACCGTTCTTCTTTTAAACAGGAACAGTTTATTTACACAGCACACCAAACTTATAACTTCACATTCTTAACTTGAGGTAGCATCATATTCGTTACATTCAGTGCATAGTTACCCTCCCTTAAGTAAAACAAGGAGAAGGAGCAGCTCTCACTCTTCCCTGGGTACAGTGTGGGCATTCCAATTTCTGGACTTCCTTGTAGCATCTAAGAATCCAATCAGGCTGAGTCATTTCCACCCCAGGGGGTACCGGCTTCTCCAGACCTATGGAACCATCGTCATAAGGTCCTATCAATTGAGTCCCTGCTCTAGGTGCCTGATTTACATACAGGGTACCTGGGAACACTACACCCACTACAGTCCTCATTGGGGACAGCTACCCTCCTGTAGTTTAGGGCTAACTATCATTCTCTGGAGTGAGCTAACACAGGGGCTTTGCTATCTGCAGCTGCCTACTGGCACCTCCCACCCTGCTGTTAAAGGCCCTGGAGCCCAAAGATCTTCCCGGACAGTAACTTTTCTCACCTACGAGGAAAACTCCTCCCAGCAATGACATATACATTACACATTCTTTTAGTAATTAATGCCTTATTCCACTAGATGGAACTATTACCATATTCTCAGTACAATATCTCTTTAGCACATACATATTGCTAAAGTACTCTTTACACATAAGCATTATTAAGGAAATGGAAACCTAACATTTCCATTTTCTTACAAACATATGATATTTAGCTATTTATCTTTAAAAAAATTGGGCTTTTTGGGGCACTTCAATATATATATTTCTAAAATGAGGTCTGTTTAACAACATGGCTGCAATCAGTAAAGATTAAAAAGAGACAGAAAGCAATATAATTCATGAATACAACTTGTAAGATGATATTTTTTCAAGCACTGTACTGAAATAACTTCCATGGCAAGCCAAATAGGATATTTTAGTTGTTTTTGGTCCTTTAATCAAGTCATAAGCTAACATGAACATCTGTGAAATATAAATCAATATATTAGTGTAAAAGCATTTTGTTCTGACAATAGCTTTGCAAACTGTCATAAAACACACTATTGCATGACACAGAAGTCTGATTCTAAGGCCAGGGGCACAATGCATCTAATACTGTTCATTTATATCCACTTATGTGGGAACCTATGGCGTCCCCTTGCTCCTCAGTAACATATTAGTTAACAGTGGGCAGGGCTTAATGGTGAAAATAATATTTCAGGGGTGGGGCTAATTGATTGACAGCCAGTTTGTGGGTGTTTAGGCTAGAAGGGGTGGAGACAAAACTGCCAGTTTTGTCTCCAGGCTGAAAAACATGATGGTTTCCTTGGTGACCTTGTGTTTGCTTTGCAAACTCGGAGTCTCTGGGCGATACTTGGTAAATTCCCAGCACTGGATATCTACTGTAAAAACAGTGGTATGTTGGAAAAATATACCCTTTGGCTTTTATTTTTTTTTACACCAGAGACATTTTTTTAAACTGCACCTCCAGTGATATCATAGAAGTCAATAGTGAATTATCAGTGGAAAAACACAGTGTGTCACCAGCCTTAATGATAATTTAAAGGCACAAGTTAATTAATTTCAGAAATGTTACAACTACTTTTACTGTTAAAAACAATAAAATGTAATATTTGTATTATATGTACTTGTTTTACAGGGGTCATGTAAAATATCAGTAGTGTACTGCCTTATTATTGGGAATGGAGAGCGAGGTCTAAGTTAGCCTAATGACCTTAGTAAAACTAGCCTTCCTATGTAAGAATGAAAGCCTCAGGCTTTCAGTCACAGTAATGGAAACACCTTTGAACTGTGACATAGACAATAGACAAGTTAATCTCGAAGGTTAGCTGAAGTCGGTCTGAGAAGTACAACTTAAAGAAAAGATAAAGTACAGAAGCTTTAAAAAAGTCTAAAACATTTTTTTGAAGGCCTATTTTAGTGTTAAAGAAATAATACTATAGTTCGGCAATAAACGTATTGCTTTAAGGCATTATTCATGGTAAAGTAATAAACCAATATAGTGAGGTTTGACCGGAAATATTAAAATACAAATTGCCAAGTTGCCAAGGAGTACATCATCAAACATTTTAGGTTAGTCATTATATCATTAGCAATTAATAAACCAATAATTGGTAAATGTTTGGTTCTGTAATAATAAACAAACATTCAATTGGGAATAATCCAATTAGGAAACATTTCAAAACTGTTATTGTTCTGCTATGTCAAATCTAAAAACAAAAAAGCATTCGATCAATACAAGATAAAGATCAAAAGTGACCCATTTGGCTCCAAGCTACAACTCTATGGTATATTTAGCATTTCTAAGGAAATTTGCAATGCTTGCAGTTTGAAAGTGACAGGTTCTAATAGTGCCTGTCTAGTTAGCATGAAACTGTCAGTCATGTCACAGAAGATATACATGCTTAGATCTAGGTATTTTCTCTGCCACTCTGAAGCCTAGCAGTTGCAGTAGTAACTTTCTCCATTTTTTAGATCTTTGGAGCAGTGGCATGTCCTTGTCCATGACCATATGCATGGCAGTGCATTTTTCGAAATAAATGCTTACTACTTGCACTTAGTCAAACAGCAAAATTTGTAATATATGTACTAATGTATAATTTTATTTATAAGGCACCACAAATTTATGCAGCACTGTACAATTTAGCAATACAAATATATGTCGACATGGGAAAAGTGTATTATACAATACAAGGGAAGTAAATTACAAGCAGTAAATGATGAGGATACATCACTTTAAGTTCCAGGCCATGATTAAAACAAGAGGATGGAGGTTCCTGTCCTTTAGAGCTTACAATCTAAATGGGAGGAATATTTACTTACACGGATAGAAGGGTAACAATGTACTGGGACACTGGTCTATAAATATATATAATAAACATAAATAGATAAAATATAATACATAATTTATGCATAAAATCAGTGCTAATGCTCCATATGGTAGGATGTCAGTTTATTTTTGAAAGTGCAGAGGGAATGTTCCTGGCAGAGATATTGGGGTATAGAATTTCAGATGTATGGGGCAGAAAGAGAAAAGGGTTTAAGATGAGAAAGGACAGTATTGGTGTGAGGCATGCAAAGCTGGTTGCTTTGAAAGGAGCATAGTTGACAATGAGGAATCTATGGGCGCACGAGAGAGGAAATGTAGGGAGGGCAACAGAGTGAAATGCCTTAAATGTCAAAAGGAGAACATTGTGAATTATTTTTTTTTATGGGGAGTGTAGGGAATCACTCACATGGGTTAACAGTATTTCATGAATAACTTACCGCCAACAGCGAATTTCTTAGGTATTCTGTTTCTATTTTCCACAAAACGAACTTAAACACAGCCTTTCTTGGAAAAGATCAAAAAAACAAAGGGAACAGCACTTTCAAAGCGAAATCCTTTCACAGAAACAAACAGTGGGTTTCAATATGCAGCAGGATCCCAAACACAAAATTTCTCCTCTGGCAAAAGTGACCCCACCCAATGGCCTCTCCCAGCTGCCTTTTAACCAGGTCTAGCCTGCAGCTGGGGTGGTTTACAAGAACTGGACTGGCCTCCAGAAGTAAGTGCACATAACTGGGGCAAAATACCTCCCCTCCAATACAACACCCTCACAGGAGTTATGAAGCAGAGAGGGGTTGAGAGAAAGACTGTCCCTTCTGGGGAGAGAGGGAGAGAATTCTAGCAGCAGAATTTACAATAGACTGGAGTGAGGAGAGGTGGAAGATGGAAGGCCAGATAGAAGAACATTGCAGTAGTCCAAGCGGGATAGGATGAGAGCATACATGAAGTTGTTAGCAGTGACTTGAGAGAGAAAGGGGTGGACCTGGGCAATGTTATGAAGGAAAACTCAACAGTTTTTAGCAGTGGTAGAGATGTGTTTAGAGAAGGAAAGAGCACAGTCAAAAGTCACCACAAGACAATGTACAGAGGTTACAGGGATGATGATCACACCATCAACTAGAATGGAAAAAATAGGAGTAGGGCCAGGTTTGGGTGGAAAAATAATCAATTCTGTTTTAGTGAGATTTAATTTGAGCTGGCGCTGGGCCATCTAAGAGGAGATTGCCAGGAGACAGTTAGAGATTTGATTCTGGATTTCATGTGTTAGCACAGGAGTGGATAAGTAAATTTGGGTATCATCTGCAAACAAGTGATACTGAAGACCAAATGAGTTAATAACATTACCCAAAGAAAAAGTGTACAGGGAGAATAGGAAGGGATCAAGGACAGAGCCTTGAGGCACTCCTACCATAAGTGGGACAGGAGAAGAGGTGTCATTAGCATGGGAGAGAAAAAAGGAACAATCAAAATGGTAGGAAGTCAGCAAAGAAGCAGCCTGATTATGGACACCAAGCACATGAAGAACTTGGATAAGAAGAGAGTGTTTAACAGTGGATAGGTCTAGGAGAATTAGAATAGAAAAGTGACTTTTGGCTTTGGCAACCTGGAGATAATTTGCAAGTTTACACAGAGCAGCTCATGTAAAGTGCCCTGGCTGAAAACCAGACTGCAAAGGATCCAGGTGATGGTGGGTATGCAGATAGTTAATAAGGCGGGTGCAGATGTGACATTCTAGAACAAATGGAAAAAACTTCTGGAATCCAGAACACTGTGGGAAGTGTAAAAACAATAAAGAAGGGGAAAACCCCTAGTGCAATTATCCCAAGACAATGTATACAGGATATAATCAGTGCTTTTTTTGTGATGGTACATTTGCCGGTACCATTGGCGTGCGAGGAATGGGGGGTGCCAGCAGAGGTTGTGGTTCCCTGGGGTGGACATGCGAGCGGGGGGGGGGTGGTTGGTGCTGCCGCCCTCCTCCCCGCTCGGCGCCCCCCTCTAATAACAGCCTTTCTGCCTACACGGGCGGACCGCTCATTCCGCCACCCCCATGCTACGCCACTGGTCGGTACGCCAGTGTAGGCAGAGAGGTAGTAGCAGCCTTGCGCTCTATATAGGTCCTCATATTTTTCGGTTTGCCGTACCGGCGCGTACCGGCACAAAAAAAGCACTGGATATAATGATGGTGATAATAAAACAATTTTAGGCGTTGTACACATAGTAGTGATAAGAAACATATATATAAAAGAAATATATAAAAAATATATAATGAGTAAAAAAAATAAATAAATGAAAATAATGTAAAAAAACATATAATAAGTGCTACTAATAAAATAAGTGTTATTATTAAGATGAGGGGGGTATAATCTAAGCCCCCACGATAGGTGCACTCACCAAAGGTGAATGAGAAAATAGCTCAAACAATAGCTGTTCAAGTGATCTGTGAGCAACGTGGATCCAATGTTTTCAGGAATATAGTGAGAAGGTGGGGGGGGGGGTGTAATGTACACCCCCTAGGTGAAATGCACTAACCAAAAGGACGTGAAACGTCCAGCATATAAAACACAAAACTGGTCTTGAAATAAGTCTCGCCGGCAGGAAACAGATGTCCTAGGGATGGGCTCAAAGAAAAAAAGACCTCATAGTGCAGACCATGACTTAGTATGAAAAGGTTTAATGTGAAATGGGTACTCACAAAACAATGTTTAAAAAAGCGCAGTATAGAGATGTTAATAAACTCTCGGAATGTCCTTTAAAGGTGCTTGTGATTCTCAGTACTCTCTTGGTCCTCTCAAGGACTACTATATGTACAACGCCTACAAGGTTCACATATGGCAACAAGCAGGTAAACTTAAGAATCGCAAATATAACTCAAGTCAGATCACCAATGGTTCACAAACCACCAAGGGCCACAAACCAGCTACATTCAATAACCAGTAAAGCACCAGAGCTACAAACCGCTAATATTCATAATCAGCCATGCCCCAGAGCTATGAACTGCCAAATTTTGTGAACCATAAATACAATAACATGAGTGGGGCAAATTGCAAAACATCCATTTGCAGAACCAGGGAGGATCCTTCTACCAACATAAGAAAGCCATGAGGTGAATGAATTGGATTATAAACCTCTGATATTGTTTTGTAAGGAGATAGTATTTTGTGCATCATCTGTAACAGCATATAGTGAAAGGAAGAGTGTCCCTAAGTCACCATATAAGTCAAAATAACAAACATGCTTTAGTTTAGGTACGTAGTTCTGCTCACAACCCGTCAGAGTCTTGTTGCTCCTGCTGTGTCTCCATGATAATTATTGTCCACAAGCCTCCAAAGACCATTAACACTAATAGACACAAAAAAGGGGCTAAGGGGATTATTCTGTAGTCATTACTGAGCATTTTCAGATGAACAGTAGCAGTAGCGTATTGTCGTGAATTATTCGAAAATAGTCGTATTGAAAGGAATGACGTCATCTTTACATGAATTTGTTTAAAGATGAAAATGTCACAAAAAAATCTCTTTACTTAAGGCAATGTCATCATTTAGTCACATTTTGATTGCTGGAATCATATTCATCATATCCCCAGAGAATATTCAGCTAAATCACAAGTGATTTTTAATGCCAAGTAATTCCTAGCTCATGTTGGCACTTTGTAGTCATGTTTTCTCTGGCTTTTGAGTGAAATTCCATGTTACACCAAACAGAAACCCTGCCCCCAAATCTTCCACTTTCAATTGGCAAAGTCAAATCAGAATATTCATGTCAATACGCTTTGGCAAATTCAAACTATGACATATGATACATATCCAAAGTGTTATTGTATTTCCTGGCACATAGAAGCAAAGTGGTTGGGAAATCTAATATTTAATTGCTAACTGAACATGTTGCTAACAGTATCTGAAGATGTATGCAGCATAAATCTTCTTAACCCCAGTTTCAGACTGCCATAAATACATTTTTTTGCACCATTACCCCTACACATCTTCATAGGAAGGCTGCTATTTGTATAATACATTATGGACGAATATTAGCACCTATGAAAAATAAATTCAACATTTTGTAGCATTAAACTTTTTTGCGCTATTTTAGTGAATGAGACCCTGTATGCTTTTACAAATATAAGTGTTTGGCGCAATGGTTGGCAATGTCATTATTTTTTTTTTTCTATATTCATATTGCAGTTGCAGCAGTGAACAAGTTAATCTTTTTTGTTCCCAACATTAAATTCCATTTTCACCTAATCTGCTATTGCCTTAGTGACAAAACTAGCCCATCCTGCTACAGTGCTAGGCTGTCTGATCAGATCCCAGCAACATTACCTGGCACCTGCTTATTTCCTCATTAGCATGTATCGAAAAGCCCAGTACTGACAGGAAGGCATTGCGAGTTTTATTGGTTTATTATATGAACTTCATTTATTTTTTGGCTGTCTGAGTGCCTGTCAACACTTCCATTCTTTTCCTGTGCACCTTTTCTCCGACATATTGAGCCACAACCCATTGAAGCCTTGTTAATCCATTTAGAACCTATCAGCTCTGTTCATCAGTTTCTAACCTTATTACCTCAGAGGCAAAGTGCTCAGGGACACAGGTGCTAGGCCAGAGCACACAGCCCAATTGAGTTATTCAGCAGACAATGAGGACCACAGAATCATGAATCTGACTGCATGGGGAATTCCATGTGCTGTGTGGCAGCAGCCACTTTATTAAATATCGATTCAAATCACAGTCCTTAATCAAATGTGAAAGAAGCTTTTTTTTCACCTTTCTTTCTTCTCCCTCCTCTTGTTATCTTGTAATAGTGGATCCCTGGAATGAATAGTTAGCAAATAGTTCAACTGCAAAGCCTTATCAACCGTAATGAGGCATTTGTGATAATCGGGTGATGAAATGTAAATGGGCAGTAATGAGCACAATTATATCCACTGGGGAGCCATCAAAGCGGCTTCTTTCCTCACAGATAGATGAGCTCTTTCACTGTCATTGCCCATTGCTGACTTCAGCGAGAGCACTTTATTTGGTGGGGGAAGGTGATGAAGAATCAGAGAGTGTCTACCAGAACAAGCTTGCTGACATTGGACAGGTGAAAGTCTGGATCTTTTTAATCCTACCTTTGATGATTAGCCATCCTTTCAATCCCATCCTCTTTCATGCTCGGCTGCAGTCTTTAAGGTTGATTTGAGTTGCAGTAATGTTTGGAAACTGCTTCATTGTAATAACAAGATTGTGCTTACCCTCTGATTGTTTGTTACACTGAGAATGTACAGGGTGACTGGTTTTCTGTTGTAGCTCTGAAAGGAGGAATGCACTGTGAGGGTAGAGAGAGAGCAAACATTTGCTATTTTACAACATGAGCTGGGGAGTAAAAAAAAAGACAAGATAGAAATATAGAAAATATTATATAAGGAAAAAACCATGTAAAATAATCATTATGTATTTGTTATTTTTCAGGTTTTCTGCTTGCAAAAGAAAACTACAAAACATCATAAGCAAAAGTGTTGTTGAACTTTATCTGGTGTCTACATTACCCACAATTCTTAGTAGTACTATACCAGGAAGCTGCTACATTTAAATTTATTTTCCACCCTAGGATCAATGCATCTTAAGGTGGTGTGCAAAATAAATACTAGGAGGCAACAGATTTTATTTACAATAAAACATATCTATGTGGTTTGTTTTTAATGATGTATACAGCAAAAGTACTACATCTTATAGCTTTGTGTCCCATAGCCAACCACAAAACTTATCCCATGGCAAGGAACATAGTTTATTTCAGTTCAATGGAGCATTAGAATAGTAACATACCTAGGTGTATCTACAGATAGAGTAGGCTTGACTTAAGCATCTTGTGCTCACAGTGCACACAACTCACCATTACATTTAATGGGAAAATGATTAATTGATCCACATGCTGCACTTATACATGATCTATCTGTAAATGCCTCCTGTTCCATTATACCCTTCATATCTATATATCTATAATTCAAGCAGGCACATGGTTGCTGACTACACTGGGAATGCACTACCAGGCCTTATACCACCCCAGCAACCTTAAATATATGATATATATATATATATATATATATATATATATATATATATATTGTAAGGGATTAGCCCACCCTGTATCAGGGATTTATAATACTTGACACTCAGACAGTCCTTTTAGGCAACAAAAATAGCAGTCCTGTTTAAATAGCTTCACAGGTACATCCGTTTGTTAAGAAAAACACATAAAATCATGTAGTAAATTTACTTCCTTGGGCAATAAGCAGTCCCAGTGCAACTTCATGCAATGTAAATGAAAATACAATATGGATGTGTCTCACCCAATATTCCGGTGTGTCACAGGTATTTTCCACTGGTCATTCAGACTTCATTCTCACTAGTAAGCCGATATCCAAACCTGTTCCAGGCTTCACTCTTGCCACAGGTATCTCAACCCGTCTCAGGGTTACCAAACCACACACTCTGTGTGCCACCAGCCTCTCCCAACTGGCTACTGGCTTTTCCAATCCCTCTCTCAGAGACCACAGGAACAAG